>LPNX010660802.1:218700-251146 GCA_001517045.1 Pseudotsuga menziesii
ATCAGAACTATTTTAAGTCTAGTGGCGGTAGAAGATTTGCATCTTGAATAATTAGATGTAAAAACGGCCTTTCTCCATGGGGATTTGGAGGAAGAGATTTATATGTAGCATCCACAAGGGTATGAGGTCAAAGGGAAGGAGAATTTGGTTTGTAGGTTGAAGAAGAGCTTGTATGACCTGAAGCAAGCTCCAAGGCAGTGGTATTTAAAATTTGATAAGTTTATGATAGAACAAGGTTTTGATAGATGTCATTCTGACCACTGTGTTTATTTCAAGAGGCTAGATAACGAAAGATATATTATCTTGTTATTGTATGTGGATGACATGCTTGTTGCAGGGTCTAACATGCAGGATATAAATGTGCTCAAAAGAAAACTAGCTAAATCATTTGCGATGAAGGATTTGGGTGCTACAAAGCAAATCCTTGGTATGAGAATAACAAGAGACAGGAAAAATCACAAATTGACATTGTATCAAGGTGGGTACATAGAAAAGGTGTTGCAGAGGTTTAGAATGTAGAATGCAAAACCAGTCAGCACACCTTTGGCAAGCCATTTCAAACTAAGCAAGCATATGTGTCCAGAGACACAGGAAGAGATAGATTACATGTCGAAGATTCCCTATTCATCAGCAGTTGGGATCTTGATGTATGCCATGGTGTGCACAAGACCAGATATTGCACATGCAGTGGGAATTGTGAGCAGGTATATGAATAATCCAGGTAAAGAGCATTGGAAAGCAGTACAGTGGATTCTCAAGTATTTGAGAGGTACCACTTCTCATGCATTATGTTTTGGAGGTTCAGACACTATTCTACAGGGATATGTTGATGCAAATATGGCTGGTGATAAAGACAGCAGGAGGAGCACCACAGGGTATGTGTTCACTGTAGGTGGAACAACAGTAAGTTGGATTTCAAAACTGCAACAGGTTGTTGCACTTTCAACAACAGAAGCAGAGTATGTTGCTGCTACAGAGGCTAGTAAGGAGATGATTTGGTTGCAGAGCTTCATGGAAGAATTGGGTAAGAAACAGGAGAATAGTAGGCTGTACAGTGATAGCCAGAGTGCCATTCATCTTGCAAATAACTCAGTATTTCATTCAAGGACTAAACATATAGAACTCAAGTACCACTTCATAAGATCTATTCTAGATGAAGAACTGTTAAAACTGGAAAAGATTCACACTAGCCAGAATCCCGCAGACATGTTGACAAAGGGAGTAACCAGAGAGAAACTGAGTTCCTGCTCGGTTTCTGTTGGCCTTAAAGCATGAAGGTGAAAAGAAGAAATTTTCCAAGTCCAAGGTCCAGCAAGTGTAGCAGCGGTAGAGTTGCTGTGATTAGTCACCATGAAGGCACATAAAAAAAATGTAATGGAGCGGTTTGCATGTAAATGGGCATATGGTTGTAAGACTTGGTAAGGCATGCATACCCCTGGTAACTTACTGGTAAAGTTGGGAGATAGACCTAGGTGATAGGGGGGTGTATGTAAGATTCCTCAGTAAATACTTGAGGGGAGTTGGTGATTACTCCAAGTCAAGTTTAAAGGGGCGATTGTTAGGGTTAACCTTGACTTGAGATCGAGTCAAAGGTGGTTAGGTCTAGCACATGGTTTGGGCACATGGTTTGTTGTATCCCATGGTATTGTCTCATGGTATTACATGTGTTAACCTTGACTCAGGATTGAGTCAAAGGTAGTTAGGTCTAGCACATGGTTTGGGCACATGGTTTTGTTGTAGCCCATGGTATTGTCCCATGGTATTGCATGTGATTAAGCCTTTATGAGGCTTGAGGAGGCTCCATTGTAAATCAGACTGGATATGGTACTGGATGTGAGTACTGTATGGTACTAGATGTGGGCATTGTATTGTGCTGGAAGAGAGACTGTGAGAGCGTGAAGAGGAAGTGCAGCGGTTTTGCTGTAGAGCGTATCCCTTCATCTTTCTGGACTAAAATAAAAGGACTGAAAAATTTGTTTGTGGACGTAGCCCATCGTTTGGGTGAACCACGTTATATATGTGTCTCTCTATAATGTTTAATGTGTTTTTGCATCTTGTTTATTGATTTAACTATATAATTGTTATTGCTCTGCGGTCCTTTTTTATAACACTATAGGGGAGAAATATGTTTCCACTTGCTCAACTATTTGGGAGGTAGTATGTTTCTTTTGAAATCTACTACTTGATTTGATTGATCTGAATTGCATTTTTGTATGATGCAGAGAGGAGTAGTGAAGCTCTAGTTTGTGATCCAGATCAAGATCTATCAAAAGAGAGAGTTCTAGCATAGTCGGTGAGACAGGTTGTCTGAGCATAAAATATTGGTGAAGCTCATAGGTTGATCATATTGGAATATATTAAACCCACTCATAACTTAGGATAAAATAATTCATCATTATTTGATTAATTATTCACCCACTAGCTTAATTAGTTGGCATCCACTTGCACCTTAAAGTCAATACATGCCATTTATATCCTAGGAATGATTTATTTATAATTCTGGGTTGATCTTGACCACCTTTTGACCATCTGGAATTAGTATACAACACTTTACAACAAATTCTTCTTTATTATGGTTTTTCTACTTTTCTGTGGATAAGGTAAAGCTAGCCAAACTAGGAAACTCGGGTGCTTTTGTTGCCAACCTAGCCTTCATGACTTTTCCTCCATTTTATAGGATTAACATGTTTTTTCCATCTCCTTGACAACTCACTCATGCATTTTCCAATTCTTGAGGTCCTTGATAGATTTGGGAAGTGCTTTAGCCACATATGGGGGTTTTCTATATTTTGGTAAGTCAGCCTTTTTGAGATTTATGAGTTGTCTCCATACAACTCGATTTTCCTATGAGGGATGTACTATTTATGTACACTATTATTCATCATTATTCAATGGAAGGATACACACCAATATTCATCTCTTCATGCATGTGATTCAGTCTCTTTTCTTCTCTCTATTTTTCTTGTGTATGCTTGTGAGAATTCTTAGTAGTAAGTTCTATTTCCTATGCTTCTTCTTAGCATCATTGCTCATAGCATTGATCTATTATTTCTACATCGTATCAGAGCTACAGGGAGCAAAAAATTCCATATTCTACATGGTATCAAAGCATCAAGCTTGATAAATTTATACAGAGTTGAGGAGCGCATCCAGTCTGCTATCCCTCTCTAAAGAAGAGCTTGTCTAGCTTACAAGATTTTCTCCTAGTTTGTTCTGCATGTTGCAAAGAGTTTCTTCTTGAGCAGATTAATTCAGCAATATGGATTCTCCTTCATCAATAATTCTTACTCCCTTAAACTACCATGAATGGAAATCCAAAATATCCATTCTATTGCACGGTAGAGGATTGTACAGAGTTACGCTAGCTTTGGAGAATGAGCCCAATGATGTGATTGAGAAAGCTAAGTGGAACAATAGGTTGGATGAAGCCTATGGATTGCTTTGCCTCTCTATTTCTCCTTATATACTATTTCATCTATATGCTTTGACCACTCCAAACCAAGTATGGACTCAATTGGAGTCTCTCTCTGGAGTTCAAGATGAGCTAAGAGCGCATCAATTGGAGATTGAGTTATTCTCACTAAGTCCAAGAAATTTCGATTCTCTTGAGGGTTTCTTCGCCAAGTTCAAGTCACTTGTTATAATTCTCAAGCAATGTGGGATTGAGAAAGAATATGATTAATTAATCCTTTCCATTCTTTTAAAATTGGGTCCTGATTACTCAATTTTTGTGTCTACTTTTCATGCTACTAGGCTTGTTGTTCCTAAGTGGAAAATTCCTTCTTTAAATTCTTTTCTTGATTCACTAACAAAGGAGAAAGATAAATTGATCCATATGGGTGTCCTTAATTCTCCCAAGATCAAGTATCATGCTCTCTTGGTTCAAGGAAAAAGGAATGGCAAATCCAAAGAAAAGAAAATTGTGAAGAAGCCAAAGTCAGAAATTGAAGATGAAGATTCTTATGAAGATTTAATGAAGAAATTTAAGAAGAAAAGGAGAACATACAAGGGTTATTATTGTAGAAAGGGTTTTCATTCAGAGAAGAATTGTTTTAAGAAGAAGATGGACATCATGTCTCAACTTCTTGAGAAGCACAAGATCGAAGTTCCAGAAGAACTAGAAAAGCATGTTGACTCCTTAGAACAATGTCAAACTGTGCAGTTCCAAGGTGATATAACTTATGCTTTGAGTGCCATAGTTATCTCCTTTTCTCATGTCTCTGATATATATTTAGTCTCTTATATATCATAATCATAAATATCATATCCTTTCTTTGATAATCCTCCTCTCAGTCTACTAGATTCATCTCCCAATCGTTGTGATTTTTCACTATATATCAACTTGTCTTTGAGAAACTCTTCCTCACGAGATTGTATGTCTGATTTAGAAGATTGTTTGTAGGATTATATGCATGTCATGAAACATATAATACCACCATCTATACCATCTACCATACCTATGAATAATCCTAATACTATACAAATCCCAACTTCACTAGTTGATTCCTCATTGGTCTCTTATGCAATGTTACTTATCTTACATGGTTTGAAGTCTTTCCTATATTTCAGTGGCTTGTTAACCATGACCTTAGTCATATTTGGACTGATATTAAATATGTTTGGATCTATTCTAAACACTTATTTTTCAGATCTTATGCCCATCCATCATTTATATTTTTACACCTATCAGTTTTCCCCAGTTGCTCATAGTTTCCCTAGTCTCACCCTATATCCTCATGGAGCCACTGAAGCCTTTTCCTTTGATGTTCCATATGATAATGTTTCTGATATATCATAGTTTTATAAGCCTCATATCGTATCTATAAAGGTGCTACATCAGATTGGAATATTGGCATGTGATTCACATCACAATTTTGCAGCTATTCAGAGAATTGGGTGTGAAATAAATTGTCTTAATTTTTGTACTCTTTGGAAAGGAGTATGCACAGATCTCTTTTCCATTTCGGATTATGTTTGCAGATCAGATTTTTATAGAAGAAAGAATCATTTAGATAATGCTCCTACTTCATCATTTTATGAGATACAAGGATTCTCTCCTCTTCCTTCTTGCAGGACGTTCTACACTCTAGCGCATGATCATGGAGTTCATGATTTCTTCAGCAAGTCCTTCATCCAGAAGAAGTTCATCCAAATCATTCAAGTGAAGATAAGGATATGTTGAAGACATATTATTTCAAATTTTGTTCCTTGTCCATTCTTGAGGGAGGATTTTCCCCATGTGGTTTTGCCTCTTTCCTCACTTTTCTGGACATAATAATTGTTAAAGGGTGACCATATCCTTGTTGTTGGGCCCTATATGCATCTATATTTTTGTCATACCATCATAAATTCAAACTTATAGGGGGGTGTTGGAATATATTAAACCCACTCATAACTTAGGATAAAATAATTAATCATTATTTGATTAATTATTCACCCACTAGCTTAATTAGTTGGCATCCACTTGCACCTTAAAGTCAATACATGCCATCTATATCCTAGGAATGATTTATTTCTAATTCTGGGTTTATCTTAACCACCTTTTGACCATCCAGAATTAGTATACAGCAGATTCTGCTTTTCCTGTTTTTCTGTGGATAAGGTAAATCTAGTCAAACTAGGAAACTGGGTGCTTTTGTTTCCAACTCTTCCTTCATGAATTTTCCTCCATTTTCTAGGATTAGCATGTTTTTTCCATCTCCTTGACAACCCACTTATGATTTTTCCAATTCATGAGGTCCTTGATAGATTTGGGAAGTGCTTTAGCCACCTATGGGGGTTTGCTATATTTTGGTAAGTCATGATTTTTGAGCTTTATGAGTTGTCTCCATACAGCTCAATTTTCCTATGAGGGATGTACTATTTATGTACACTATTATTCATCATTATTCAATGGAAGGATACACACCAATATTCATCTCTTCATTCATGTGATTCAATCTCTTTTATTTCTCTATTTTTCTTGTGTATGCTTGTGAGAATTCTTAGTATCAAGATCTATTTCCTGTGCTTCTTCTTAGTATCATTGCTCATAACATTGATCCATTATTTCTACAGCTCAGACGTAATCAGTCCTGTAGGTTGTCCTTGGATGTAATCAGTCATGGAGAAGCTCACAGGTTATCCTTGGGCGTAATCAGCCCTGATGTGATTCTATTATAGAAATGGACAGAGTGAAGTTTGAATACTTCAGAGAGAAGCTTGGTGTTCTCTAGATTGAGTTTCCTTCCAAGGGGAAGTGATGAGTCCGTGAGCCTTTCCAACATCGTGGCAGGTTGGGCGTCCCATGTTCGGTTACAAGTGTTGAGCCCTTCTAACATGGTGGCAGGTTGGTCCTCCCATGGTTAGATGTAAGTGCAGAGCCTTTCTGACATTGTGGTAGGCTAGTCCTCCCATCGTCAGATGTAAGCGTAGAGCCTTTCCTCGGATGGTAAATGGTGTGTCCTACCATGCCGGTGGATGTAAGTGCAGAGCCTTTCTCCAAATGGTATATGGTTTGTCCTACCGTGTCGGTGGATGTAAGTGCATATCCTTTCTCGAGATGGTAGATGGTGTGTCATACCATGCCGATGGATGTAAGTGTAGAACCTTTCCTCAAATGGTAGATGGTGTGTTCTACCATGTCGGTGGATGTAAGTATTGAGCCTTTCCGCAGAAGGTAGATGGTGTGTCCTACCATGTCAGTGGATGTAAGTGTTGGTCCTTTCCTCGGATGGTAGATGGTGTGTCCTACCATGCCGATGGATGTAAGTGATGGGAATTTCCTTGGATGGTAGATGGTGTGTCCTACCATTCCTGTGGATGTAAGTGTTGGGCCTTTCTTACATGGTGGCAGACTGGGCCTCCCATGTTCATATGTAAGCGTTGGGCCTTTTCGACATGGTGGCAGGCTGGGCCTGCCATGGCCAGATATAAGTTTTGAGACCTACATCTAGCATGAAAAAGGGCCATCTCTATAGAAATTCCTATGACAAGTAGAATTGAGAGATAGCACCATTTGCTCGAGATAGCGGGAGCAGTGATGATCCAGTGATGAAGACTTGTGCTAATGAGCTGTGTCAAGAGAATTCCTTCCTAGTTAAGAGGGAGTGTTGATGTATTTGTAACTTTGAAATGTCTTCACTTGTATATTTATTATTGTATTTCATTGTACCTCGACGGAGATGTTTGTTCCTCTGATTGGGAGAGTCATTAATATAATAATTTCATGTAAATTCATTGAGGTTAACCCTCCGTTGTAAGTCAGGTAAATAGTCCCCACAATTGAGTTGAGGTTAACCCTTTGTTGTAAGTCGGGGCAATAGTCCCCACAATTGACGGGTATCATGGTTATTAGACTCTCCTAGTGAGGTCTTCCCTGTAGAGTAATTGTCAAGTGGAAAGCTAGTATAAATAGAGAGTGAGACTCTCTATTTAACACACACACTCACTCAACATTAGCGCATGAGTGAGAGAGGAGGATCTCGCACAAGTGAGAGAGAGAACATATGTTAGAGATTGTCTTTGTGTCTTTGGGTTTTACTTTTGTGATTGGTGCTTATTCCATCTCTGAGGAAGTTGCGAGGTTTTCTCCTTTATGGTTTCCCCAAGGAAAATTCTTTGTGTCTCTTGTCTCTTGTGATTATTGATGTGCATGTTATTCTCTCAGATAAGATCCTAGATCATATTTATTAGATGATAAAAATATAACACAAGGAATAAGGGATTAAGAGGGAGCTCACCATTCCCTATAATCCAAACAAAATGGTTTGGTGGAAAGAAATAATATATATATCATGGAAGCTATGAAAGCTATGATACATGATCAAGATCTTCCAAAGTACCTGTGGGAAAAAGCAACAAGAATGGTAGTATATGTACATAATATAATTTTCCATAGTTTCCTTAGGAATAATGTTGGAATATACTAAACCCACTCATAAAATAATTAATCATTATTTGATTAATTTCCTACCCACTAGCTTAGATAGTTGGCATCCACTTGCACCTTAGAGTCAACACTTTCCATCTATATCCCATGTATAATTTATTTCTGATTCTGGGTTGATCTTGACCACTTTATGGCCATCCAGGATTATTAACTGCGCTTTACAACAGATTCTGATTTATTCTGCTTTATCCTGCTTTTCTATGGATAAGGTAAAGCTAGTCAACTAGGAAACTGTCATCTTTTGTTTCCAACCCATCCTCCATTATTTTCTCTCTATATTCTAGGATTATCAAGTCTTTCCTTCACTCATCATCACTCACACATTCTATTGCTAATTCGTGAGGTGCTTGGTAGATTGGGAAAGTGCTTTAGTCAACTATGGGGTTTATCATAATTAGTAAGCCTGCTTTATGTGCTAGCTTGAGTTGTCTTCTAGCAACTCCTTTTTCCTTTATAAGGATGTATTACCTATGTAATAATATCAATTATCATGTATTGATAATTCATTAATGTGTGTTCATTAATTTTTCTTCTTCTCTCCTTATGCTAATTCTCTACAATTCTATGTGAGGTTGATTGTGTGCCTAGATCCTTAGCCTGTTTATGAAATTTCTTATGCCATCAAGGCTTTAGAATTTCTACATGGTATTAGAGTTAAGGATATCAAGGCTCTACATGATATCAAACCTTTGATATTTCATTAATTAATCCTCCTTTTCAGGTTTGCAGGTTTATTTTGCAGGTTCAACTTTGAATGGATTCAAGAGTATCAATTCCTCTTCTTTCTCCATTCACAAGCTATTCAAAGTGGAAATTGAAGATGATTTCATCTCTAAAGAGACAAGGTCTCTATGAGATATCTATTGGAGCTGGTGAAGAGTCTTATGAAGAGCCAAGTGACTAGTTGAATGATTGTGATAGATCAATTGGAGCTATTTGTCTAGCTATCTCTCCAAGCATGCGCTACCTTATTGATTATGTTGAATACCCAAAGGATCTCTGGACAACATTGGATAGATTTTTGGGAAAGCAAAATGAGGATCCTTCTAGCTATGTGGAGAGTTCCTCTAGCTCCTCAATGATTTCTCTCTCTCAAGATGTCTCAGCCTCTACAGTCTCTGATGAAGTTGATCATGAAGAAGAAGTTTCTCATACAGTTCTTGTTGCTACTACTCTCTTTGATTCTAATGCTTCCTCTTTTAATCAAGAAGCAAATATTGAAGAGCATCTTTTTCTGTGTCTATTGAAGTAGAAGATCTTGATCCATATTCTTATGATGTTGTTGATGAAAAAGAAGTGACTAATGGAGCTGCTATTGCTATTAATGATTCACTCACACATTCAGTGTTCTCTATGTCTTCTATCATGGATTCTGAGATCCATATGCCAGACCTCTCACACTTTGTGCATGCCTCTCTCCTTGATGGTGCGCAACCCAGTGACTTCCAGGATGTTTGCTTAGCCAAATCAAGTCCTTTTAGTGTCTTACCAGTTACCATACTTGATCCCATGTGCTTCTGCAACTCCTCCTTTGTTATTGGCACTCATTCTCAGAGCCTCCTTGAAGATTTTGAACATCACTATCTTTCCTCCTCTCATACTTCTACCATAGAGAATTCTTTACTAGTATCTTCCCATGAGTCTACTGTTGTGCTTATTTGTGATCTCTTGGATTCTTTGGAAGCTATATAAACCCATGGATCCCATGCATTCGCACTCTTTGATCCTATGCCTTCTTTATGTTCCTACATGATCACTTGCACACATCCTCTCTGTGTAAATGAAGATGGAGACATTATACATTTGCTTGGACAGTTATTTCATCTATCTATAGCTCATTTCATCTCTACTAGTTCAAATTTCAATTCATCTCATCATCTTGGAGTTGCTTATAAGTCTCAAGATCCTTCAGTATTTCCTTCACATCATTGGATCTCAATTGTTCTACATGGTCCTAGTTTCCATCCTGCAGTTGTCCTTGATCCAGGTGAGCAGATTTATCTTCTTCCCAAGAAGAAGATTCCTGCAGACATCAACATTTAGTTTGGAGCAACAAAAACACCATTAGTTCAATATTTTTTGGTATTTTTTTTCATCTCCTTTCTTGAGGGAGGATTTTCCCCTTGAGGTTTTGCCTCTTTCCTCATTTCTTTGGACAAGATAAATTGTAAAAGGGTGACCATAGCTTTGTTGCTGGGCCCTATATGCATATATATTTCTGATTAGTTCAGGGATACCATCATAAAGTTAGGCTTAAAGGGGGGTGTTGGAATATAATAAATCCACTCATAAAATAATTAATCATTATTTGATTAATTTCCTACCCAGTAGCTTAGATAGTTGGCATCCACTCGCACCTTAGAGTCAACACTTGACATCTATATCCCAAGAATTATTTATTTCTGATTCTGGGTTGATCTTGACCACTTTATAGCCATCCAGGATTAGTAACTACGCTTTACAACAGATTCTTCTATATTATGCTTTATTCTGCTTTATCCTTCTTTTCTGTGGATAAGGTAAAGCTAGTCAACTAGGAAACTGACATATTTTGTTGCCAATACATCCTCCATTATTTTCTCTCCATATTCTAGGATTAGCAAGTCTTTCCTTTACTCATCATCACTCACACATGCTATTTCTAATTCTTGAGGTGCTTGGTAGATTGAGAAAGTGCTTTAGTCAACTATGGGGTTTATCATAATTAGTAAGCCTGCTTTATGAGCTAGCTTGAGTTGTCTTCTAGCAACTCCTTTTTCCTTTATAAGGATGTATTACCTATCTAATAATATCAATTATCATTTATTTATCATTCATTAATGTGTGTTCATTAATTCTTATTCTTCTCTCCTTATACTAATTCTCTACAATTCTATGTGAGGTTAATTGTGTGCCTAGATCCTTAGCATGTTTATGAAATTCCTTATTCCATCAAGGCTTTAGAATTTCTACAAATAAAAATCTAGAAGAAATGTTTTTCGGAGAAAATCTAGAGGTAATTCACCTAAATATATTTGGTTTTCCTGTTTACATTCACATTCCCAAGGAGAAAAGGACAAAGTTAGATCCTTCAGGAAAGAAGGTATTGTTCGTAGGGTATAGTGAACAATCAAAATATTATCGGATATATATCCTAGGATACCGTCAAATTGAAATTAGTATAGATGTCACATTTGATGAAGATACAACCTTCAGGAAGTCAAAGAAAGATAAGGAAGATGAAGAGGAGCATGAAACTCCCAAAGATGTCGAAATTCCTAAATTAGTTAAAAATGAAGAAGAAGACTAGATACTTGAAGAGCATGATATGACAGAACCTCAGTTACCTGAATATTTACCCAATGAATTAATTTATTCAAAGAGAAAACCTACCTTGGCTCGTGAAGTAATCGAAGAAGCAAAAAGAAATGGTGTTATTAAAGGAACCATCCGAGAAAGAAAGAAGCCAAATTCATACCCTGGCTATATGGATTTGATGTGTGATATAGTTGATAAAGAACACATATGTTTTGAAGAAGCAATAAAACAAAAGGAGTGGGTTGATGCAATGGGCCAGGGATACCAATCCATTATAAAGAATGATGTGTGAGAAGTAGTAACAAGAACAAAAGACAAGTCAGTGGTATCCTCGAAGTGGATATTCAAAACTAAACACTCAACAGATGGAAGTATAGAAATGTACAAGGAAATATTTGTAGCCCAAGGATTCTCTTAGAAAGAGGGAATCGATTATGAGGAGACCTTTGCTTCAGTATCTAGATACACCTCAATCAGAACTATCCTTTCCTTAGCATCCAACATGAAGTGGAAGCTACATCAAATGGACATGAAGACATCATTTCTAAATGGCTTGATTGAAGAATAGGTATATGTCGAACAACCACAAGGGTTCGAGACTAATTATCAGAAAAGTCATGTATGTAGACTAAAGAAGGAATTGTATGGGATAAAGAAATCACCCAGAGCATGGTATGATAGGATCGATGGATTTCTGATGAGCTTAGTCTTTTTTTAAAGTAAAGCAGACTCCAACCTCTACTATAAGATTGAGGATGACAGGATTATGAATTTATTACTATATGTAGATTATCTATTCTTGACAGGATAAGATAAGCCTATTATCGAATGTAAGAAGAAGCTTTCTATAGAGTTCGAAATGAAATACCTTGAAATGATGCATTACTTTCTAGGTCTTGAAGTATGGAAATATTTAGATGAGATTTTCCTGAGCCAAGGACAATATAATGTAGAAATATTAAAAATATTTGGAATGTTAGATTGTAAAGCTATGACTACTTTGATGACAACAAGTTTTATGCTATTGAATGACGATACTTCGGAAGGAGTTGATGCCACCTTATATAGACATATTATTGGTCCATTGATGTACTTAACCAATAGAAGACCAGATATATGTTTTACAGTAAACACCTTAAGTCAGTATATGGTGAATCCTAAACACATTCACCTCATTGGGGAAAAACATGTGATGAGGTCTCTAAAGGGAACTTTAGATTATGGGCTTATATATGCATCTAGTGGAGAGATCAAATTACATGGATATGTAGAATCATATTGGAGAGGAAGAGCCAAAGATAGAAAAAGAACATCAGGATGTTGTTTTAGTCTAGGATTAGGCATGATCTCTTAGTTTAGTAGAAAGAAGACCAATATTGCACTTAATATGGCAGAGGATGAATACATTGCAACATGTTCATCATGTAGTGAAGCAGTATGGCCTCGAAAGATGTTAGAAGGACTGTTTGATGCAGAGATAGATGATATTGATATCCTTTGTGATAATCAGAGTTGTATTAAGATGACGAAAAATTCAGTGTTTCATGATAAGACAAATCACATTGAAATCATATATCATTTCATTCAGGATATGATTCAAAAGGTAGTTGTGAAGCTCAAGTATGTTCCTACAGAGGAACAAGTAGAAGATGTATTCACTAAGCCTTTGGCTCATGTAAAGTTTGAACAATTTCGAGACAATCTTGGTGTAGTCCGAAAGGACCTCTCTCGAAAGTGGGAGTGACAGTAGATGGATGATGGATACAGTGGTGAGCAGCTCAGACTAGAGGAGGGTAAGTCTATCTAGGCTTGTTTGGCCTGAAAGGGTTAGTAAGTCATGCGAGGCCTATTGATCCTAGGGGCATTAGTATGTATGGCTAGGCTTGTTTGGCCTGAAAGGGTTAGTAATCCAGACAAGGCTTGTTTGGTCCCCAAGGATATCCATCTGTCTAACTAGTCTTGTTTGGATCGAAAGAATTAGTAAGTTATAAAAAATGCCTGGATGGATCTACCAGAGAATTCACCATGATGTTGGTTCGAGACGTTGAAGGGAAAGATGTATCCTCAGTATTGTTATATTGTTGATTGTTGATGACTGTTGATGATGGTTGATAATATATTTTGATGATTGTTGAGATGATTGTTGCAGTATTTTTATGCTGATGATTGTTGAGATGATTGTCGCAGTATTGTTATCTTGATGATTGTTGAGATGTTTGTTGAGATGAGTGTTGTAGTATTGTTATACTGATGATTGTTGAGATGATTGTTGCAATGATTGCTGAGATGTTTGATGAGATTCTTTGTTTCAATATTGATGATTGATAGGTTGATTGATTGAGTTAGTACTAGTGGTGTTACACTAAAAAAATTTGATGAATGTTGCTTTAGTATTCCTACACTGATGATGGTATCGATGTTCCAACATCTCTAGTTGGTAATGCAAATGATGATCTAGCATTAGATGTTGTTTTAGTTTAGCACTAACATGCTAATGAGATTGTTGTTGATGTTGATAGTATCCATGTACATATTTTGCAGATAATGAAGTTACAGATGATGTCTCGGTATTCACATATCGATACTATAAGAAGATGATCTTGAAGATGATGCAATATCCATATACTGACGAGATAGATGATGATTCATTTAGAAGAAGATTTATTATTCATAGTATGATGAGATAGATGATGATTCGGTATTCACATACTGATGCTTTAAGAAGAAGACCCAGAATATGATTCAGTATTCACATACTTATGTTTTAAGAAGAGGACCTAGAAGATGATTCAGTATTCACATACTGATGCTATAGAAGATAATTCAAAAGATGATAGAAGATGCCCAAGTACATACGAAATATGAATATTATAGAAGATGATCCAGCTAAAATCGATGATGAATATGAAAGATGATGTTCCAAAACTTCCTATGACATATAGAGACTCACCAGTCAGTTGTACAATTGTAGTAGCAGTTGTTGTTGTGGTTGAATTCCTTCCTATTTAAGAGGGAGTGTTAAAGTATTGTAACTTTGGAAGATATTCCAGATGTATTGATTGTATTCCTCCTTAGGGAGATGATTTTGGTCTTGTTAGTATCATTGAAATAATCAATGTAAACCTCCGGATGTAAGTCGAGCCAATAGTACCCAAGTGTCAATATAATAAATGTTATTTGTGGTGTCCAGTTGGATAAATGGGCCTAGTCAGTTAGAGAAGTAGGCCCTATTAGGTTAGAGGTCAAGTCAACTGAAGAATATAAATAGGGAGGTGCCCCCCTTCATTTGTACTCACTCACTCAAGTTGTCTTGCAAGAGAGAGAAATATTAGTGCGCCAAAAAAAGAGAGAAGCAATTGTCTAGGTTTTACACTGCTCTAGTTGATCTCTATACTGAGCAAGTTTTGCGGGGTTTTCTCCCTTGTGATTTCCCCAAGGAAAATCTCTATGTTTTAGTGTTCTTTTGTTTCTTTGCTTGTTGTTATTTCAGTGATCTACTAGTGATTATTTGTTTTAAGATATCATCTAAGAAAATTAATAAAAATCAACATGACCATGGTGATTTAACAAGGTGAACAAGTGCTACAATTGGGAGGGATTCTGGGAGTTTATTTTCTAACTGTATTATCTCACTTGATAAAAGGGGAAAACGTTGTGGTGGTGTTTCTTAAATCTTCCCTAGGAAAGGATCTATGCGGGATCTCTATAAAAAAAATGGCAATCTGATGGGGATGAGTATACTTCTGGGTAACAAGGGTCCAAATATTACCATAGGTTGTTGGGAACTAGACTTGGCATGGAATGAAAAGGTAAGGCTTGACCTAGGTTGTATTTGATGCTTTCCCTTGGCTTAGAGCTAGGGCTTTAAGATATTTCATGTATATGCTAAGGAAACTCCTGTTGTCACCCAAAGAAGCTCAACTCTGCTTGGCATATTTGCTCACCCTCAAAAATTCCTCTGACATGTTATACTTTGACTTTTTTCCCTAAATAAAAAGGAATAATTGAAACCTCCTTAGATCTCAGTTAGACCTGTATGCATGAACTAACATGCAATGTAACAATGTACTTGTGATCTAGGTTTCCTACTTACATTTTAGCTAGAAAATATGTCTTATAGGAAGGACAACAAAGAGAGAGATAGAGAGTTTACTCCCTTAGGAGAGGAAGGAGGATATGGATGTTGATATGCCCTCATGCATCTAGTCATTTAAATTTCCCTCGATTTGTTGTTTGTTGAGGTTATAAAGAAATATATTATCTTTCCTTCAATAAGAAAATATATATGAGCATCCATCTCATACTGAGTAGGTTCAACCAATAGTAGGATATATTGATTGGATCCATTGAGATATGATATATCTCCATATCTAAGTTCCACTTTCCCTCCTTTTACTTAAAACAAATTTAAATTAAAAGTAAAAATTTTTCTACTTAATGAGGAGATGGGAAAACCTTCTAATTTATTTTTGATCAACCCAAATGAATCACTTAAAAAAACACAAGTTTAAGAGCATACACAAATGGAAAATGTGAAGTACTATTAAATTCTAAATCAGTGAACACCATCCAATAAATATATGTTAGTTGAGATATATAAAATGTAGCATGTGTTGTGGGTACATAAGATGATTTGGAGGAAGGAATCAAACATCTAATGATAAATGTTAAGATTCGCAAAGAAAACAACGATAATTTAGTTAAATATGATGGTTTCATTGTGTCTAAAGCAATTAATTTAACCTATATTTGTTTTTGTCTACTCTATTTTGACATAATACAACTAATGACTAGTGGTAAATCCAATTACTCTGGTTATTTATATTTTATCTAATCAAATATTCATGACAAAGATTAAATCATTGGGCGTAGGTCTCTCGGTACAGAGAAAGAATATTTGTGCAAGTGGTGAATTACAGTGTATGTCACGATATATTTTCACAATGCATGGTATTTGTGGTTGTGTGATATTGTATGCATTTTTTACCATATTGCAAGGAAAGTGAATATTGTACACTGTGAGAATATATCGCCACATACACTAATTTCTAAATGCAACCAACTGCATTCAAGTAACTAATTTTGCAAAGCGGAGGTCTTCCAAACATGTTTGTTCAAACATGATTTATGACTCTTGAATGCATCCAGTGGTGGGTTGTGACCTTGTGTGTGTTCATTGTACTTGAGCTGTGACCTTTCTAGAAGACATGCCAAGATTATATATTATGTTCATTAGTTAAACTTCATTATAATTTTTTTACTGTTTATGTTATGTACATTCGAATTGATAACTCATCTCAAGGACCAACTTTAACGCAGTGACAAGTGGAGCGTTAAAGTTGAAAGAGATGAAAATTATGTATGAATTTATTACAACAGTACTTTTCTAGATATACCTTTGTTATTTACTTCTTGTTATACAATGATGATAGAAATACATGTGACATTATAACTTGAGAGAGAGAAAAGATTAAATTCATTGGTCTTGTTGGCACTGTGGGTAAAATGGGTTTTTTGTCCACCTTTATGGTACACCTTGGTCTTGTGGGTAAGGGGGTTTCCTTACCATCTTGTTGTGACCCCTTTTGTTGACTTATGGTCATTCATCTTCTATTTGGTCCTAGTGCCCTTATTGTGTGTGGTACCTTGTTCTAAGTGTACTCAACTTTATATTATGTTTTATTACAGTAACCACCCTAAAACCTAGGGATTCCTAAGTGACCATTCCAAAATACATGCTAAGTTTATATATTATGTTCATAACTTCACTCTTGGAGTATATTGGCATGAAAGAAGTATAGATCTGATATTTGTTAGACACATGAAGTTGAGAACACTTCAAGTAGGGTACCAAAGGTCATATGGTACCTCTTATAGGGCTTCTAGAATTGTGTTGTGAATTGTGAACCGTGAGCGGCAACCATGAAACGTGAACCTAAACCATCAACACTCTAAATCTCTCTCTCTCTCTGAAGGCATTTCTTTTGAATACTTGTCCTTACAGTGACAAGAGATGACTCAAAATCATGTCTGAGTATAAGGAAGATCCGAACCAGATCTATCTATCATTATTATTGTTCTTTAATTACTATTAATTATTTAAACTTCATTGTAATTAATTTACTATTTATGTTATGTACATTGGAATTGATAACTCATCTCAAGGACCAACTTTAACGCAGTGACAAGTGGAGCGTTGAAGTTGAAAGAGATGAAAATTATTTATGAATTTATTACAGCAGTACTTTTCTATATCTACCTTTGTTATTTACTTATGCTTATACAATGATGATAAAAATATATGTGACAATATAAATTGAGAAAGAGAAAAGATTAAAGGCATTGGTCTTGTTGTCCCTATGTGTAAAATTCGTTGTTTTTCCAGCTTTATGGTACACCTTGGCCTTGTGGGTATGGGGGTTTCCTTACCATCTTGTTGTGACCCCTTTTGTTGACTTATGGTCCTTCATCTTCTATTTGGTCCTAGCGCCCTTATTGTGTGTGGTACCTTGACCACCTTTGGTATGATTACTTAACCTTATTAATTTTATTGTTTTATTATTATGTGACCACATGACCTTTGGTACCTTACTCTAAGTGTAATCAACTTGATTGTATGTTTTATTATTGTGACTACCCTAAAACCTAGGGTTTCCTAAGTGACCATTCTAGAAGACATGCCAGGTTTATATATTATGTTCATAACTTCACTCTTGGAGTACCTTGGCATGAAAGAAGTATATATATGATATTTTTTGGACGCGTGAAGTTGAGTACACTTCAAGTAGGGTACCAAAGGTCATATGGTACATATTCGAGGGCTTATAGAATTGTGTTGTCAATTGTGAACTGTCATCTCCAACCCATGAGCTCCAACCATGAAGCGTGAACCTAAACCATCAACACTCTAACTCTCTCTCTCTCTATCTATCTCTCTAAAGGTATGAATTTTGACTACTTGTACTTACAGTGAAAAGAGATGACTCAAAATCATGTATGAGTATAAGGAAAATCCAAAGCATATCTATCTAGCATTATTAGTGCTCTTTAATTACTATTCATTAGTTAACCTTCATTGTAATGTTTTTACTGTTTATGTTATGTACATTGGAATTGATAACTCATCTCAAGGACCAACTTTAGGCAGTGATAAGTGGAGCGTTAAAGTTGAAAGAGATGAAAATTATGTATGAATTTATTACAACAATACTTTTCTAGATCTACCTTTGTTATTTACTTATGCTTATACAATAATGATAAAAATATATGTGACAATATAACTTGAGAGAAAGAAAATATTAAATTCATTGGTCTTATTGGACCTATGGGTAAAATGGGTTGTTTGTCCACCTTTATGGTACACCTTGGTATTGTGGGTGTGGGATTTTCTTACCATCTTGTTGTGACCCATTTTCTTGACTTATGGTCCTTCATCTTCTATTTGGTCTTAGCGCCCTTATTGTGTGTGGTATCTTGACCAGCTTTGGTATGATTACTTAACCTTATTACTTTCATTGTTTTATTTTTTATGTGACCACATCATGACCTTTGGTACCCTACTTTAAGTGTACTCAACTTTATTTTATGTTTTATTATGGTAACCACCCTGTTGTAGTCGCAACATTTTCCCAAAATTTCTAAAATTTTGGGACCCCCCTTTTTCTACTTTGAATTAGTTGGTTCTTTTCTGGATTACAGCCTCTTGATTTTTGGCTTATGGATTGTGAAGCATTTTCGGTTGCTGTTCATCGATTGGTTTTTTCCTCATTACATGTTCTGAATATTTCGTGCCTTAAAATATTTCTCTCTTGAGTTGATTTCATTGTCGCTTGGCTCATCTGTTCAAAGCCGGGAGTTAAGTTTTTGTCTATTTTTGCCATTGCGGGCGGTTTGTTGATCCTCCTCCCCGCCGTTACGGGCGTCCTGTTAATCTTCCTTCCGACGTTGCGGATCGTTTTCAAGTCTTGGACTTTTGTTTTTTGCCCCAACCGTTTCGGGTGAGTTTGGAATCTCTCCGACGTTGCGGACGGGTTTTGGTTCTCCTCTGTTTCGGACGGGTTTTGGCTCTTCATCGGAAGAATGGGAAGTCTTCCTCGTCCGACGTTTCGGGCGGTGTGTTGATCTCCCCTTCCGACGTTGCGGACTGTTTCTAAAAGGGGGACTTTATATGACGCTCCGATGTTTTGTGGTCGCCCGGCGGTATAGCGGAACGATTGACCATCTCTTGCTCCGCCGTTGCGGAAGGGTCCGGACTTTGTGTCTGCCGACGCCCGACGATGGTGATTCAAGCGTTATATTTAACCGTCGTGGGTGAATAAGTATAGGGAGTTGTCCGCCGCTGTGGAGGGAAGAAAGTTCTGACCGCCCGACACAGTTTTAGTTCGCACCCGATTGAAATTTTCTCGCACGTGTGGCAAATTTTTATATATACGGGGCGATAAACGGGGTTTTTGTATTGTTTTCGAGCGCTGTCATGGTAAGTTGAGCTGTTGTTTTAGGAGCGTGTGAGGACCTAGCTGTTGGTGTACCAGTGTCCAAGTGGCAGGAGGAGAAGTCTAGCCGTCATCAGCTCACTCGTTTGTTGGATTGCCAGGTAGGATCTTTACTACCTAACCTCATGTTTTTCAAGGTTTCGATTAAGGGATTTATGTTGTGGTTTGGGTATTTCTAGGATTAGGCCCCGTAGTTCCTTTTCGCTCGCACAAGGTATTTGTCACCCGTAGATAGAGTTGTCATAATCATCTCCCTGGTGGCTTCGCGCCCGTTTTTCTTCTTGTTAGGGTTTCCGGTCGGATGACTGTTCGCGGTTAAAAAGGGAGGGGAAGTTTCCCTTTTTAGAACCTGAGTTTTATTTTGTCGCGGCCGTTTCAGTCTCGCCCTGAGCAGTGGAGAAAGACACGGTGCAAGCGGCCGACGGCCGCCTGCACTTGGTTTAATTCCTTATGGTGATGATATCAGTCGGTATTTTCGAAGGGGTTTTTTTCCGAAGATTTGATGGTGAATGCTTATCTGGTTAGCTTCCCTAATGGGTTTGCCCATTTTTCGAGCCCTAACCTCCGCCCGCGTCGCGCAGTTCGTCATTGTCGGTTACCTTGAAACCCTAGGGTCGTGCCACTGTTAGTATTTAAGTTCTGGGGGAAGCATGAATAATGGTGTCGGTGAGAGCTCCCTGTGCGGAAAGTTGTTGTGGTCTCCCGTGGTTTATAGTTGCACCGATGTAAATTCCATATCCGCGAGCAGCATAATCTTCTACCGTTTTTTTTTAGCCCTACTAAAACCATGTCTGAGTTCGGAGATTTATAGTCGCACCTCGCATTTAAAATTTAAGCATTTGTATTGCATATCGTTTCATTGGTAAAAATGGCATACTGGAAAATGATGTAAGTTTGATGATAGACCGGTTGATGAATAAATCCGTTTTTAGTATTAATGGCTCATTATATTTCTGAGTTTTACTGATAGTTTCAGATAGTCAAGATATAGTGTGCATACATGTGAATTGATTTCTTACTTACATATTAACATAGAATAATAGTATGTTGCAAAATATTGCACGACCATTTCAAATCTTTCATCCTGAAGGGTCTAGGTCTAAATCCCGTTATAGCTCCGATGCACTTGAGAAAAGAATAACTGCTGTACTATGTTCACAATTTGAATTGCTTAATATCATGATGTTTACATTGCAGGAAAAATCTACAATGTCCAAGAGACAGAAGAAGAAGGCCCCAGCAGTGGAGGAGGTGCCAGCAGCTGAAGTAGAAACAAAAACTGAGTACATCTATGAGGACACCCAATGTGTCACGGGGGTCGAGCCTGAATACAAATGGGGAGATTTATACAGAATGATTTCCCGCAGGGAAGTCCCAGATATGGGTCTGGAGGAAGCACCCATTTACACAAACATTGAAAAATATGCCATTATGAAGGTTGCCACCAGGCCCGAGCTGTTTCCATGCCCAGAGGTGATGAGATGGGTCCTACCAAATACCAACCACAATTCAATGCTTATGTGTAATGTCGAGGGCCAGGGTTATGCCGCCTTTAGCCCTGGATATGTGGCCTTAGCTTACCACTTGCCGGAGCCTTAGCTTTTCCTGACAAATGAATGGCTGGACAACCTTAGGATGGATTTTGTAGAAACCATGAAGAGGATGCTCTTGCCAGGGAAGCTATACTGACATAGAGCAACTGAAGAATACGACACAGCCAGTCTCAGACCTCCTTACAGATTCATAGCTCTAATGTTGAATAGGATCTTCGGGAAAGCCCATGGCAGGCTATTCAAATTCGAGTGGATACCCCTGATGTTCTATGTGGCCACAGAAGGCACGATCTTCAACTGGGCAAGTATAGTATTAAGCAGTCTCTCCTCTTGTGTAGCTGCAGCTTTGGAAGGAGAAGCTAGGAAGAGATCTGAGTTTTATATGAGCTCAATCCTGATAGATTGCATACTTTGTCACCAGCCTTTCCCCGGCCTACAGTGTGTATGGGATAAAGACATAATGCCCGTATATGCGGCCTACAAACCCCTAGGGGCCCATCTATATCACAGTCACTACAGAGAGATTTGTGAGCAGTTCCTCATGCCATTATACAAGCTCATCTTCCGGGGAGAATGTAATTGCATGTCAGAAGACGCTATGCAGGTCATTGGTGAATATGGAGATTACTTTCTGACTGAAAATGGCATGTATATCAGGATGTTTGGAGGGTCAAAGACACCCTTTTTGCTGCCCAAATATGCTACAGATTATATAATCCACAAGGAGGCAGTCAGACAAGTATACATTGATGGAGTTGGTCACTTCTTGTTCCAGTACAAGAAGACTGCATATCCCCCCCTTCCATTTAAACTGGGAAATTATAAATTCGCAAATGTAAAACAAGCGCCCGAGTTCATAGAGGAACTAGGGAGGTTCCACTTTGGTGAAATGACTTTTCGAAGGAATGATACTCATGGAAGAGTAGCAGAACACTGCAAGAAACACAAGGTGACCTACGAATACAGCCATCATTTTGATAGCGATGAATCGGTTTACAGAATGGCTCCAAATCTGACAGAGCTCCGCAAGAGATTCAAACCTAAGCATTCCACGAAGGGTGGAAAAGGATATGAGCAAGAGAAGGCTGAACAAGCTAAGGCTGAAGAAGCAGCCAAAAGAATAAGAGAAGAGGCCCAGAGGTTGGAAGAGGAGGCTGCAGAATGGATGTGAAAGGGAGAAGAAGAAAAGAGGAAAGCTGCCCAAGAAGCAGCTGAACGAGCCAATGAAGCAGCCATAGAAACAGAAGAAGCTGCTAAGCAAGCAGCCGAAGAAGCTCAGAGAAAGCTAGATGAAGAACTGCAAGAGCAGGAGGCCGAACAGATAAAGTTGATGCAACAGCAAGCTCCCGAGGCGTCATCAGGGCTGAGTCAGGGAGATGAAAACCCCGAGATACAGATCCCTCAAGTACCCACTACCATCGAAGCTGCTACCCCCATGACTCAGCTGGTACCTTTCGTACAAGAAAAAGGGGAAGAAGTCCCTGATTTCAGTACTGTTTATTATGATAGGGCTACTAAAAGAATCATGAGGAGAACAGAGAAAAAGATAGAAGCAAAAGGAATGACTAGCAAGATGATATCAGATAAAGCTGTGATGGTAGGGACAAACATAGATCCGAGGTTTACCATAAGTGCCGGGAAGGCAGCCATACATGCTTCGGAATATAACATAGATCGAATGATGAATGAAATAGAATCTACCAAGAAAACTTCCTCTCAGCTGAAGGACACCTTGAGAAAGGAAAGAGAAGAGAGCAATAAACTCAAAAGAAAATATGATCATGTGCTCAGAGAAATGGAGGCTACAAAGAGTGAAATCTACGCCATCCAGGGAGCAGCACATGCACAGGGAACAACACAAGAAGCCCTAGAAAGAGCACAGCAAGAAATTCTAGACTTGAAGAATGAAAAAGAACAGATGAAGGCGAAGATAGAATATCTAGAAGGGCAACAGGATATTATATACGAGTCCAATACTGCATGTGTCAAAGAACTAAAAGAGCAACTAGAAGCAGCTACGCAACAGCAGGTTGATCTGCAGCCGATCAAAGAACACATCCAGGCCCAGAAAGCTAAGGTGCTGCACCTGCAAACTGTTCTAGAAGAGGAAAGATGCCAGATTCTCCAGGTTGATAGCCGATTAGAAGAAATCCTGGAGACTGCTTCTTACTTTGTTGATAGGTCACAAGATATCCTTGAAGTATTGACCACCAGGATGGCAAGGGTAGAAAAAGGTGAAGAAGTCCCAGCAGGACTGTCAGACAAGAATAGACAAACCCTTCAGCGAGATTATGACTTGATGGAGTTTGCTATCACTACTATAGAGGACTTCAAGAAAACCGTCCAGAAAACAAAGGGACTGTGCACCGAATTTTTCAGGAGAGCCTTAGTCATTTACAACCGGTGTCAAGCAGAAGATGAGCAAAGACTACACGAGTTCCCAGATCATGACTAATTTATAGAAATGTTGCAGAAAAGACAGCAAGAGGAAGAGGCCAAAGTACAATGCATCCAAGCCATTGACGAACAAACCCTGAAGATTGAAATAGGCCATGCAGCCGTTTGTTTGCAACTCCTAGAAGAACAGGTGAGACTAAATGCAACCAGGGTCGAGGCCATCAAGAAAAAGGCTGAAAATTTTGAGATTAGTATCCAATTCTTGGAGCCCAACTCTTTTGAAGATCTCGCCAGAGAAGCTACAGCATGGAAGAAGTTTCTAGAGAGTCAAGCGGGACCCTCTTAGTGGGAAATCGGTCATTGTAATATTGTAAAATATTTGTAAAAGTTTTTGGGAAAAGGGGAAGCGTTAGGAAGACCAAAGGTTGGGATGCCCAAAGGTCTCTTTGGGCAGCCCAACCATTTCTTGCATTTTGTATAAAAGTAGGAGACATAGATAAGGAAGGGGCTTTTTCCCAGTAATATTGGAGGACCTATTGTAAGAAGAACTACTTCCTTTTGCAATAAAGATTTTAGTTTTCCTGTTGGAGAAAGATATGTGAATTTTCCAAATGCTAACAAATGGATGGCGGAAAGATGAATTACTTTATTTTTCAGCTGGTGTCCACAATTCGTGAGATCATTCTAACTTCATGACCTATGTCTTGTTAAATGGTTTCTGATTCATTGTGTGGAAAGTTCACTCAGAGTAATGCTTGTGGCTCATATAACAGTTAGCTATCTGATTGTTAGAATATTTCATTGTTCATGTGTTGTAAACGTAAATATCAGTTATCTGTAATTTGGTTTATTATACATGGAGATAATGCATTACTCATTAATAATCATTTTTTAGCTCCCCGGGGATAGGTAGTTAGGTGTTTAGATAGTTATTTGTTTTACTTCATAGTTGCATATGTGGTTTAGATGTTAGAGAACCTAAGACGAGAGGTAAGAACCTGCGCAGCACATTGTGACGTTCCTTACATTTTTATCACACTGCATGTTTAAGATAGGCATGTGCATTGCATACGTTAAGTCAAAATACAAATTCTGGTGGACCGGGCCGCAACCGGTAAACCCTTGTAGTTACTTTGACCTACGGTAGCCGGACCGCAAACCGGATGGATTCCCTATACCAAATAGTCAGCGGGCTAGTTGGGAACGCTGATTGGGGAGAATCCCTTACTGTTGCCGCCTGCGAATTTCCAGGCCTCAACACACCCTAAAACCTAGGGTTTCCTTAGTGGCCATTCTAGAAGACATGCCAAGTTTATATATTATGTTCATAACTTCACTCTTGGAGTATCTTGGCATGAAAGAAGTATCGATATGATATTTGTTGGGTGCATGAAGTTGAGTACACTTCAAGTAGGGTACCAAAGGTCGTATGGTACCTCTTATAGGGCTTCTAGAATTGTGTTATGAATTGTGAACCGTTGTCTCCAACCCGTGAGCTACAACCGTGAAATGTGAACCTAAACCATCAACACTATAACTCTCTCTCTCTCTCTGAGGTGTGTCTTCTCACTTCTTGTCCTTGCAGTGACAAGAGCTGACTAAAAATCATGTCTGAGTATAAAGCAGTTCCAAACCAAATCTATCTAGCATTATTAATGTTATTTAATTACTATTCATTAGATAAATTTCATTGTAATTTTTTTATTGTTTATGTTCTATACATTGGAATTGATAACTCATCTCAAGGACCAACTTTAACGTAGTGACAAGTGGAGCGTTAAAGTTGAAAGTGATGAAAATTATGTATGAATTTATTACAGCAATACTTTTCTAGATCTACCTTTCTTATTTACTTCTACTTACACAATGATGATAAAAATATATGTGACAATATAACTTGAGAGAGATAAAATATTAAAGTCATTGGTCTTGTTGGCCCTATGGGTAAAATGGGTTGTTTGTCCACCTTTACGATACACATTGGTCAAGATAAGAATTTTCAATATTCGGGGAGATATGCTAACTATGCATGATGATAGTAAAAAATTCATGCCTTAATGCCTTGTAATTTTCTAATATGAACTATGCATACCCAACAAGGTCCTGTTTGAATTTTTTTCCCATGGTGCGGGTAGAACCAAATAGGTATTTGTCATACCTGTCTTCCTCGAGCGAGGGATTTTAGGAAGGCTAAAGGAAAGTGAGACATCTAGCAAGTCTACAAGGTCTATATCAACTAGATGTCAGAAGATCAGAAGAAAATTCCATAAATACATGGAATTTTTTCTCGTGGAAGGGGGATCATGTTCCTATGATGATGAGACAATAGGCAATTTCGAGGTTCCCTTAAGGTACAAACATCTAGTGAAACAATGGGTACCTAGGGTCTTCCTCAAATGAACACATATTTTTGTGTGAACGAGAGGATATATCGAATTACACCATCGTCATTACATGGTTTGGGGTTGTCTTGCATGGATGGCATAAAGGTCAGTTACAATAGATGTACATAATTGATGGAGTATGTTGGACCATGTTACAACTACAAATATTGGATGGGCCTGCTCCAATATACACGAAGTATGTGTAGATATGAGTTGTCGGCAAATAATTTACAGCTAAAAAACAAAGATCAAAACAAAGGAGCAATGTTGTACATTGATGGAAGGCCACTCGGAATATTGCGAGGTTTATAAACAGTACACAACCAGGTTCTACACTTAAGAAACCCAACTGAATATTTGAGGGGCATGAAGGAAACCCTGTATTTGTATATTCCATTAAATCAATAGTTGCAAGGGAAGAGTTGCTTATTAATTACAATTTGAATCAGGTAGATACAAACACAGTTACTATGGAAGTGGTACATCCAACAATTTGCCCAACCTTTTATTAATTAATTTAACCTCTTAAGGATATTTCATTAGTCAATTTTTATAATTTTGTTTAAATTTTCTATATTTACTTTGCAGGGTAGTGATCGGGGCATCTCCCTAGCAACTGGTCAAAGGAGTACAACTTCCTCGAGGAAGCAGGTATGCATCTTTGTAATAGTACAAATATAATTTGAAAAAAGAGGTTTTCTTTGCTTTGTTTTGTCATGAGTATATTCATTTGGTTTATATAATGTTATTTTTATATTTGTTGCAGAGTGTTGATCGGGGAAACCAACTGATTACTCATCAAAAAACAACAACATTGGGGCAACAAGTAAACCTGATTGTAATTGTACAATTTAAATACATCAAAATGTTTTGTTATTATATTGTTTCAGTGAGTATTTTGGTTTTGTTTAGGTAATTTTTCTATGTTTTTGATTCAGGGTTCTGTAAAGAGAACCTCCCTCATAGTAGATGATATCAGACCTGCCTCGAGGCGGTAAGTATACATCGATGCCATTGTACAAATTTAATATGCACAAAAAGTTTTGTTGTTGTATTTTTTCATGAGTATATCCGTTTGGTTTATATAATGTTATCTATATTTGATGCAGAGTGCTGATCGAGGAAGCCTCCTGACTATTGATCAGACAACAACAACCTCGGGGAAATAGGTAAATTTGATCGTAATTGTACAATTTAAATACGTCAAAATTGTACCATTATAATATGTAGCATATTTTTTTTTGTTATGTATTTTTCATGCGTAAAATAGTTTCATCATGATAATATTTTCTACTTCTTTTTTGTAGGTGGATGATCAAAGAAAGTGGGCCAGCTGTGGACCAGACAAAACCACCATCTAGGCATCATGTAAACCTAGTTGTAATTTTAGGAATATATCATGATAGATATGTTTTGTTAATATACTTTTTTTCTCGGTCTATTGCTTTCACGTAAGTAATGTTTTATATATTTTTGTTGCAAACCAATGATTCGGTGTATGAAACAACATCACATTAATCAATAGATTTTAATGTGCATGAGTTGTTGCATGATGCTGACAATGGTTCTTCTCTAGACCCGGTTAAGGTGATAGAGAAGACCTTAAAAAAATTTAATGGATATATCCTTCGTCTACTATTCATTATTCCGCAGATAGATGAGATTAAATCCAAAGTTGAAGTGTTGGTAAATAGATCAAATTCCTTGCAAGTTGTGGAATCTTGAATCATAGTATAAATTCATTTAGAACTTTATAATCTTTACTTTTATATGATAGTAAACTTATAAAATATTGTTTGTATTTACATGATTTTCTGCAACCACACACTAATGGTCAAATAGGTGTTCGACCTAGTGATGCTCATGGAGATCAGTCGTCACATGAGGAAACGACTCCGTGTACATCGATTCATGTGTCATTGTTGTCGATTGGACAACCAATAACAAGTTCTATGACACCCCTGAGGCCAGTAGAGAGTGCACCCACTAGTGACCGACGCACACCAAATCGTGTAGAAGAAGGGGTGGATGCCAAGCCTGCTAATATTGTTAATGATGAAGCAGCATTTCCTGGATCTTCTCATGTCACTAGAACGGGTACAATATAGACAACATTTTTGGTGGAAGAAGAACTCGTTCCAATAAAGATAGAGAAGATCCCAGGTAATTATACATTGTTCAAGTTAGCGTTTATAATTTGATTGTAATATACCGATGAAACATTTTTTTCAACTAATGATGGCATGATCGTTTTGGAGGAAATGATGTTTTTTATAAATAACTAAATGATGTTTTCTTAGATATATCCGGGCCCACCATCATCACAAGGTGGGATAGACAAACGAAAAAAATTTAAAGGATGAGCTCATTAATCGATTGGTTGGCCTGTTCGACAATGAGACCTTCGATTGAGCTATGGTCCTAAAGAAGGCTGGACAACATATGAAGATTGTCCGAGACCAATATAAGGTTCAATTAGAAAAGAACTCTAGCTATGAAGGTCCTTTGATGATTCCAACAAGAGAGTGGAAATCCCTAGTGGAAGATGGAAAGGAGGTATGAATACTTTTCACAATGAAATTCTAACCCTTATTATTATTAATTTTTATATCGAATTTGGAACATCTAACGTATTTCAGCACTTGCATAGGTTGTTAAACACATCAAAGGCCATCAAGGAAAGATTAGAAAAAAAATGGTCCACACAAGTTTGGGCATGGTGGTTATTCGAATTTTGTGGCACAAATTATAAGTATCGAAAAACCGATAATGCATCCAAATAATAAATTGCAAATTATTTACGCTTTATTGCACTGCAAAATGTAAAATTAATGACGTTATGCAAATATGCAGGCCGACTGATTCAAATAAGTGGCCACTGAGGAAGACTTGAAGGTTGTCTTCCAGCACGACTTTGAAGCTATTGTTGAACACCGAAAAAGTTTTTCTATACAAACACGATCTTCTGGTGATCCATCTGGTGCATAGGCATATAGAATCTATATAGTTTAATGAATATTTATTACTTGTGCAGTCTATTCATTATAAATAATTGACATAAAATATTGATTCTATTTTGAGCAGGAAAGCAATGATCCCCGTAATGTCGATGATGGAAAACAACCAATCGAAGATCATGATTTGATTCTTGGTAATGAATTTATTCATATGCTACAATTTTATATATAGCATTGCATGTGGTGAACATTAATTGTACTTCTCCATATTTCAACTGCATAGCATGTAGAGGGTCAGACTGTACAGGTTGAGCCTAGATAGGAATATGAAGAACATGATGTGGCCACAACAGGTAAAAAAGCACATGTGTAATATTTTTTTAAATGAAATAGTTTTAATTATAATAGAAAAATATATGTATGCAACATTTTCACATTATTGCAGCAAATCTGAACCCCTTGCCCCAAAATTCACCTCGCTAGTACTCTACTAGGTAGACATCACGACAAGTTGATGAAGCACCATGAACTGAACGAAAAATTCCAGAATATGCACTTCTTGTTGATTTTGTAAAGAGAAGAAAAATTAGAAAGAAGTGGCTGCGGAAATATTGTGTAATTATTTTTGATATTATAATGTCATGCATGGTTTTTTGCTTACCGAATGAATGAATGGTTTAATGAATGTTATCTTTTATTCAATGAATGTGTTGACTAAATGAATGAATGTTTTAATGAATGTTAGCTTTTATTAAATGAATTTATTGTGTTGGCCTAATCTTCCTTCTTGTCTTGACTCGGGGTTCAATCTGTTAAGATTCCATATGCTAAGCTAGATTGTCAGCATTCAATTTCAATTTCATAACAAAGGCATATAGACAGGATCACTGAAAGAAACTCTATCACAAGATCAACACATATTTACCCTGGGAAAACCCTAATGGGAAAAACCCAGAAAAAGCTTCCTCAATATAGATGATCAAAAGATAAAAGATAAAACCCCAAACTGATCCTTCTCTTCCTTGCAACTACAGCTCTCTCTCTCTCTCTTTCATGCGCTACACAAGTGAGTTTGAGTGTGTTCAAATGAGGAGCACCTCACCTCTATTTATATTCTTCAGTTCACTTGACATTTCACTCAACCAGGTCGGCCCCACTAAAACTGACTGGGCTGAATTCTCTAGGAGGACTCAAACAACTTAATATTATATTAATTAGGGTGCTAATGACCTGACTTAGAACAAAGGGGATTTCCTCATGACTCTTATTGTTAGTTTTTCAACATTTAAGCTAGCATTATGTTAAGATCTTTTCACTGAGAGAATAACAAGCACAGCAATAACATAAGTACATCACATGAGACAAGAGACACAAAGAGTTTTGATCGGGGAAACCATAAATGGAGAAAACCCCGCAACTTCCTCTAAGATAGTATCACCACAAGATGTGATACCCAAAACAGCGAGATGACCTCCCAACACAGCAATAGCCTTCTGTCTTCTGTCAAGCCCAAGTATTTCCTTCTCCAATAGTGCGCCACACTTGAGAGAGCAAGTGATGTAATTCACAAGTGATAAATAGAGAGACTCTCACTCTCTATTTATATTCATCCGTTCACTTGAATTGCATTTTCACATGTAGGCTCAACCTAACAATTACTACTCGAGCCTACACCTTAATTAGTGTATAATAACTCAAGTGCCCTGAAACTGTGGGGACTTACCTAATGACTTGATATGACTTGTTTACATTATTAATCCTCCCGATCGGAACATCGGGGTAAGACAACATGACTCAAATTCATAATAGAAACATCCCGGAATAAACATCAGGCTACAATATACATAGAAGAATACATTCCGAAGTTACATATACATCAACACTCCCTCTTAACTAGGAAGGTATTCTTTCGACACAATTTTCAGCACTGGTCTTCTTCTCTGTATCAACTAAATCATCTTGTCTTCAAGTCATCTTCGTCTTCAAGTCATCTTCAAGTCATCTTCGTCTTCAAGTCATCTGGATCTGGATCATCTCTCTCGATCTGGATCATCATAGTACGTCATCACTGGATCTGGATCATCACTCAATCTGGATCATCATCACTGGACTGGATCTGGATCATCATCACTGGACTGGATCCGGATCATCACTCGATCTGGATCACTACTACTGGATCTGGATCATCACTCGATCTGGATCTCTTGGAGTCATCATAACTGGATCTGGATCATAGCTCGATCTGGATCTCCACTGGTCATCATCATGTGTGTACTATCTCGTCATAGGAAGTTCTACAGAGCCAACCCTTTTTCATGCTGGTTGTAGGCCTACCCTCATGTAGGTCTTCGCCTAGCACTTACATCTAACCTGCTTGTCAGAAAGGCACAACCATCCAGGGGAACACATCCAACCGCACTGATGGAAGACTCCCATCCAGACAGGAACACATCCTATCACAATGATGAGAGGTTTCAGCACTTATATCTGACCTACTCGTCAGAAGGGCACAACCATCCAGGGGAACACATCCAACCACACTGATGGAAGACTCCCATCCAGACAGGAACACATCCTATCACAGTGATGAGAGGTTTCAGCACTTATATCTGAGCATGTGGGAACACATCCCTCAGTCGCTCCAGAAAGGCTCTGCACTTACATCCACCCAGGGGAACACATCCGACCACACTGATGGAAGGGCTTGCACTCACATATGATCCTACAAGAACACATCCCAGCAGTCATATCAGAATGGCCCCCAGTCCTTGACTGAGCTACCTGGTAACTGACCAGGCACCTCCATTCTCCTAGAGAATGGCAGTTGCCCTTACATCCGACCTGCTCGTCGGAATGGCCAACACTCACATCTGACATGGAAGGAACTAAATCCTTTAGCCATGAACAGAATGGTTCAGCCCTTACATCTGATCAAGTGGGAACACATCCCTCTATCACATCAGAATGGCTACATAGTCCTTACACTGAGTGTTCCTGGTAACTGACCAGGTGCCTCCATTCCTAGAATGGCAATTGCTCTTACATCTGTCTTGCTCGATAGAATGGCACAACCCTTATATCTGACCTACTCATCAGAATGGCTACAGATCTCAGCACTCATATCAGTCATGGAAGGAACCAATCCTCTCACCATGATGGAATGGCTCAGCCCTTACATCTGACCATGGAAGGAACCAATCCTCTCACCATGTCAGAATGGCTCTGGGTCTCATCACTGTCTCTGGGAGGAAGCCTCGATATGGAAAACACCAAGTCTCTCTCTGAAGTACTCAAACTTCATCCCAGCCAATGGCTTCGTCAATACATCAGTTATTTGTTCCTCTGTCGCAACATACTGGAGCTTCACTGCTCCTCTCTGCACCATATCCCTGATATAGTGATACTTGATCTCGATATGCTTCGACTTGTCATGGAA
>LPNX010660820.1:1761-41554 GCA_001517045.1 Pseudotsuga menziesii
CAAACGGCATCTCATACATGATTTTTCATGGAGGAAAGAGTGGAGGAGGAAGAGGCAACAAAGCTGATTCACCTCACCTAGTCTTGCTTTCCTATGTGCCTTAAAACACTGAAAAAGCAGGCAATAAAGCAGAAAAAGTAGATGGGAGCCTAGGAGGCCAGGAATAAAGCAGATTTGATTCCCAAGGCTTTTCCAAGCACTCCATGAGTCAATAATGGCAAGTTTGACCTCTATGGATAGGCAATTGACAACTTGCACATGGTGGGACTCATGGACTAGGCAAATAAGACAAAATAAATGAAATAATGTCTAAGTGGGTAAATACTATGGGTTGATTATTCTAACACAGAATGCATTCACTTGCATATTTCATATATTTTATTTCATTGTACCTCGATGTTCCTATCGGGAGATTCATTAATATAATAAAGTCATGTAAATTCAATGAGGTTAACCCTCTATTGTAAGTTGGGGCAATAGTCCCCACATTTGTGGGGCACTAGGGTTATTAGACTCTCCTAGAGATGTTAGCCCTGGTAAGTGTTATACCAAAATCCTGTCACCATCATGTGATAAGACATTTGACATACCTACTTGCTTTGAATCCCGGCTTTTGGAGTGGAAACTAAATGGTTTCTCATCAATATTACATGAAAATTCCCAGCACCGCACATGCCCCTTTATCCAGGAGCAGTACCCTTGTTCGCACCACCCATACTCTGTTGCCCATAAGTGGTGCCACAGCTTATAGCCCTTAGTCCATAAGCGGTTATTACCAGAACCGCTCTGTCACTGAAGGAAAAACGAGGTACCCTAGGTAAAAAGGGAAAAAGAGAAGTTTCTCGGGGCTTCTAGATGATAAGCCTCGAGAAATACCTTATCCCTATTGTAGTGGGTCAGTTGAGCTCGAGATCCCCCATCCTAGGATCTTAGAGGCCACCTCACCCACAAATCTCTCAACCTATCCTATCCATCTAGCCTTATAAATACAAGCTTATGGCCATGGCTGAGGGGAGGGAACGTTGAAGGTATTGTTATGTTGTTGGATTGATCTTTGGCCCAAGATCATTTGGAGAGAGCATAGAGAGATAGAGTCAGATCTTTTGGGGATGAGAATTTGGTTTCATGGAGATACATATCAACACTAAGGCTTGGTTGTAAACTTCTTCATATTTCATTAATGCAAGTTGATTTTTGTCCCATATATGTTGTTGTTGTTATGATTTCGCATATATGTTGCTAGATTCCTTAGCCACTAGCATAGATTAGTAGATCATATTCTGGTTGCTTTGATCTATTTCATGTTGAGCTTGATTGCAGGTACATAGGTGGACTATCAAAGCCTTGTATTCCAGATATCTACGGTGTCTAGGGAGAGTCTTCAAACTCTATCCTGTATTTGTTCTAGATCTGAACCATTCAGACCAGTGAAACACCTTGCTGTCTGCAGGAGGTAAAATATTCTAGCTAACAAATCTTGTGACTCCACTGGGGAGCATGCATATCAGTTGTTCTGATCTTCCTCAGTTTGCAACTCTTGTTCGAATCTAGGCTCCGTTTTCTTTAACTCTCTTCAATTAGATCTGCTTTCTAACTTGCATTATTTGGGTTTGAAGTTTCTAGATCTTTTAGATATGAGTCATTTTGGTATTTTATGCTATGCTTCCATACTCAATTCATCAGTATTTTCCTTGATCTAGTCTTTTCTGATCTGATCCATCATTCTTTTTTTTGTTTTGGCCATCTACAGAGAACCGCGCCCATGCTATTTACGAGGAGCGGTGCCACCGCCTTAACAAAGTGAGCAGTGAGCGGTGCCACTTCCTGTAACCCATTTTCTAGGAGCGGTGTTGTCTTGGAAATGATCTGTCAAACACCTCTAAGGCACGGTGCTAGGTAGGCACCATCCCAAAACACTTTTTCCTCATTTTTCTTTGCAAAAAATTTGGATTTTGATTACTATCAGTTCTGTCATCAAGCTTGTGTTACTGAATCTGGTGTGTGTGGCTCGCTGATTTGATGATTTAAGACTGATTTGAGTGGAATTTCAAAAGTTTAATTAAGTCTTTTTTTATTGTTCATCCACTTCTATGCTTGATTGGTTGTGTTTAAAGAAGGATTCCTTGTTTTCTGAAAAGTTTGGGGTGTTATTGAAATATCTTTTCATTGCATAAATTGAAAGAAGAACACTAGATTAGCTTCTAGGTTTCATTTCTTACTTGCATAGTAAACTTATTTTTCCTTCCTTCAAGAAAGAAAAGTTTTGACTGAGACTAGGACATCATCTTCGAGCGTTGGATTTGAGTTTCTTATTGGCTTTGCAAGCTTTCAGGACCTTCGTGATCTTTCGTCTCTCATGTATCTAGGACTATATCGATCAAAATTAAAAAAATGGTAGTTTTAAGTTAGATTTGCTTATGTTTTCGAGAAAATTGAAAAGATAGAGTGCATTTGCATGTAGGTGTGCCTTTTGTTTTTCTTTTAGGAAAAGAGATCCTCACCCTTCTCATTTGTTTTTGAAAATAAGAAATCAGTTTTGTAAAAGTGTTCGCTTGTCTTTGATTTGATTTTCATTACTGTTGTTTAGAAGTATTTTTGGTTTTGAAACAAAAGAAACACTCTCTTCCCTCCCGTAAGTAGGCATACTGAACGGTAAAGTGAACATTTTCACAAGCATACTACATGGTTTTACTTTTCTATCAAAACATCATGCATTCACCTAACTGTGCAAGTTAAAATTAATGGTAGTTGTAGGTTAAATTTTACGTAGTAAATTGAGTGATAGGTTAGAGATGTGTTCGAGCGTCATAAAACGTAGGAGCTGTCGTTATTTGTTAGCATTACATTTCAGGACTTGCGCGGTTCTTCCACATATCGTACGTATATCGAACAGCCTTTTCACGTACCCTTGAGGAATATAGAAAGGTACTTCATGTACTCGATTGTATATCGGAAGGCCCCTTGTGTATGGTTATGCATTAGACAGCACTACTACCGATTCAAGCTCCCATGTACCTTGAGTATATAGGGAGACCCCACTAGGGTACCTTATACATCTGAGAAAATCCCTTTGGCCGTCTTGTTTGGAGCCATACACTGAAAATGGCATTCAAGGAGATTATAGTACGCATGTACCCTCGAGGTATATCGTGAGTGGTGCCTTATTGACAATCCTAGTGAGAGACCTGACTTTTGAACTCCTCGTGTCATTTTAAGTCTGCTTGTTTTGACCTATAGTTTGTGTAGGGATGTCTTTTGGTGTGTTTTCTAGATTTTTAGACCCTAGGCAAGATAGGAACTGTACAAACTGGCTGAATTAAGACAGTCCAGAAGAGTATGGGGCTTTCCAGTTGATTTTATTCCTGGTTCGGGAGAAAATCCTATGGAATCTATCAACCAAGGAGATGCTACCACCTCCCATGTAGGAGATAATGTGGTTGTGGAAAGTGGAGTACCATATTATTCACACTCGCCTCCCTTGGTCCAATAGCCTTCCCAGGAAGATTCATTGTTCCATTCTCCCGGGGAAGGACGTGTTGATGATGTTGCTCACCTGGATTTTGGTCCCAATGCTTCATTTTGGGAAACCCCTGTAGGTCAAGCCATTGCTTCATTTGGCACCCATGGAATCTCTTCTAAAATTGAAGAAGAACGTAGGAAATACCATTCTTCCATTATCTACGCGAAGGAGATCGATAGGCAGATAGATGAAATCTTAGGTCCAACACTACCAAGGTCCACATCTGTTCCTAGGGGATATCGTTCACTCACCGAATCTATGAGACCCATTGAACTGATTATATATTTTCCATTGACACCCTGCAACCTAGTTCAAGATACCACCCCTATCACCTCTCATGTTATGTCTATCCCTAATATTCCCAGGTCTTCTACACCTAAGATTCAACCTTCAATTCCTATTTCATTAGTACCTTCTAATGCCAGGGGGAAAACCCTAGCATGACCTACATTATCTGACACCAAAATTGTTGCTAGTCAAAGACAGAACTCTAACATAGAACCATCTATAGTTTATGTCCCTCCCACCCATACTAATGTGGTAAATCCCCCATCTAGTTTAGGTCATCCATTGAGGGCACAAACTGTTATCGTTCAATATTTTTGAGGTTATGGTTATCAAATACCTATAGGTAATCATCCCTATAATCCTATAGGAATGCCTTATACTCAAATTCCATACCCTAGTAACATTTTTACACCATGGGGAAAAACCCAACTGGTCTTACATGCTAGCTATGGGAGGGATACCTATACATATTGCAGGAGGTGTGGCAGGACCACCTTATGGAGGTCCTTCCCCCAGGGGACCTGATGGTCTAGGAGGATCTGGAAACTTTCCTCCTTATGGTCCTAGTGGTCCTAGTGGTCCTGGGGTACCTGGTGGCTTTCCTCCTTCTAGCTCTAGAGGGTCTGGTGGCCCTCCACCTAGTGGTTCTAGTGGCTCTGGAGGTTTACCACCTCCTAGAGGCTCTAGACGGTCTGATGGTCTGCTTCCTAGTGGTCCTGGTGGTCCTAGTGGCCCTAGTGGTCCTCCTCCTGGAGGCCCTGGCGGTCCTAGCGGTCCTAATTCCAGAAATCGACCCCCCATGGGTGGATCTTCCGGTGATTCTTCCTCATAACAACCTGTTTATCAGTCTACCTATGGTCCTACTGGTAATTATATACCATATCAATATTACTAGTATGTGCAACCCAATAGACAGTTACCTTTCCTAGCAACTTTGGACTTGCCTAATTTGTCCAAGTGGATTAATGATCCCATTCAACACAATCCCTCATGGCCTCCCATTCTAGTAAAGTTACCATCGAATATTCCAAAATTTGATGGAAAGCAGGGTGAATATCTGCAGAACCATGTCATGAATTTACATTTATGGTGTTCTTCGAACTGCCTCATGGATGAATCCGTTCAGTTATGACTCTTTCAGTGAACTTTGACCGCCACGGCTGCGAAGTGGTACGTTGAACTCCCACAACATTCGTTTGTGGATTTTATCTCGTTGGAAACCGTGTTCCTTACACACTTTCAAATCCCTATATGTTATGATATGGGCACTAAAATTTTAACTTCTCTGTGATAGAACACCTCCACCCACATTTTTTATCACATTCATGAGTGGAGAAGGCAAAAAAGGCTTATTAAGGCCCCTATTCCGGATCAGTTGTTAGCTGATTGGTTCACTAAGTCCTTGTTGCCTGCTATTTCCTTAGATGTAGCTATGGGCGGTACTGTTATCGAAGAGCGGGCTATTAGTCAGGCTCAATACCTAGACTTGGTCTATTCCCATTTTGGAACTCTTTATGACCTGATTCCTCAAGCTCCTCACCCCAGCACTGACCCTACCAAGCCACTAGCAGAAGTACCTGTTGATGGGGTTGTTAGTTCAATCCAGTCCCCGTCCGCAGCGAAACCTGCTAAGAAAACCCAAACTGCTACTCCTTCAACTCCTAACATTTCCACTGAGGTAAATTATTTTCAAAGTACTCAAACCTCGGGTAATAAAAAGAAAGGTAAAAATAGAAATAAAAAACCTGGAAACCAACAAGGACCCCACGACCAACCAATAATGACAATGAAAAAGGGAAAAGGAAGGCTAAATATCCATGTCTGTTATGCGGTGGTGACCATTTTTTAAAGGTGTGTCCCTGTCGGGATGAAATTTTCTAGTTTTTGAAGTCTAATCCCGCACCTGCAGTACTTACGGATCCCTTTCCTTCTCAACAACAATTGGTAGACCACATTGCTAACCAAGGTAAATCTAGTTCATCCGAGAAAATTTGTATGATGTCCTCAGATACCATCCATCTGCAAACTCAAAGCCATAATTATGATAAAGCCGTAGATAAGAAAGAAGATCAATCTTCTTCAGGGAAATCTCCCTCTGCTAGTTCTCCGGAATCCTCATCTACTGTCCCTTTATCTATCGAGAAACCTACTCTCGACATGATTTTTCGCCCACCAAAGAGCACTCTTCGGAAGGTTGTCTTTAATCCCAATGCCCGAGCTGCTCAACTCTATAATGCGGTTGAAGATCTCGCTCAGGCACCTTGTGCGATGTCTACCGTAGAAGTACTCGAAAGTTGTCCCACATAGCGCAAGAACTTGTTGATAGCTTTAGGAGCTATAGACCCGGATAAGACTAACTTAACTCATTTCAATATTCAGAACTATAAACCTAGATTACCACATAAACTTGCTTTTCAAATCATTACGAAATTAGTGGTAAAGAAAGTCTTTCGAACAGTACTAGATGAAGGAGCTTCAACCTCGGTGTTATCTCTAACTTGTTGGAAAGGTCTTGGCTTTCTTGATATTTTCACATCACCTATGACCCTTAAAGCCTTTGATGGACAGGGCTTTCAACCCCATGGTCTCATATCAGCCCTCGCGGTCGAGCTAGAGGGAAAAACCATTTCCATTCAAGTAGAAGTGGTAGATGCCCCTTTAGATTACAACCTCCTTCTAGGAAGGAATTGGTTCTATGCCATGACTACTGTTGCTTCAATAGTATTTAGAATAGTCCAATTTTCGCATCTAGGGAGAATTGTCACTATTGATCAGCTTGATTTCTGTACGCCGGATGTTACTACCTCCATGGCTAATAGCATCCCCATGTTAGGCAAGTCCCCTCCTCCTTACCAGTTGATTGGGGTAGGCATGCTGAAGGACGCATCCCTTATGGGGATTTTTCCATCTACTCCTCCTAGCATGGATACCGGGACAATACATATGATCGCCTCATTTGATTATGAGCCTAAAGGAAAAAATGTTGTTGAGTCCACCTCGTTGAGTCCTCATGAAGCTATGTATGAAACCATTCAAACTTTTTCCAATGATCACACTGATGACCTTCGTCTAGTGGCTTTGGATTCTTACCATTTACGGTACTGGTTAGAACCTTCTCTTCGGGTTCTATATTATCTCTCCGAGACTTTTCCTTCCGATGAGTCCATTATGGAGATCATGAATACAGATGAGCCCATTTGGGAGGATCACCATGATAGATCCATGTTCCTCCCCAATACCTGTTCGAGTAGCCATGATTTTGCATCCTTGTTTCCTACTGATATTGTCAATGTTCCGCAAAGTCCTATATTGTTGCAAGATATAGATTCTGAAGGAAACCTTTGCAACATTACTCACACGAACCCAATTGACATATCAGCCAAGCCTGATGTTATTGAGCACGTTCATGTTGGGCAGAACTGCTCCACAGATGAATCTGAAGCATATAAGGCACTTTTTAAGGAATTCCATGATATTTTTTCCTGGTCCTATGAAGAGATGATGGAGATTGACCCTTCCATTGTGATCCATGAAATTAAAACTTATCCCACGGCTAAACCTGTCAGGTAGAAACTTAGGCAAGTCTATCCTCGGAAGGCCATAGCTATTAAAGCTAAGCCTTTGAGAAACATTTGAAAGCTGGTTTTATTTATCATGTACCTCTGATGGAATGGGTATCAAACGTTGTCCCTGTCAATAAAAAATAGGGCACCATTAGAGTCTGCATCGACTTTAGGGATTTAAATAAATCTTTTCCCAAGGACAACTTTCCTACCCTTCACATCAATCAGATTATCGACAACTGTGATGGAAGTGTCATCTTTTCATTCATGGATGGCTTCTCTAGCTATAATCAGATTGAGATATTTCCCTCCAAGCAGCATAAGATGGCATTCATTTTCCCATGGGGAACCTTTGCGTATAAGAAGTTACCTTTCGGCTTGAAAAATGATGGAGCCATGTTCCAGCGTGCGATGTCCTATACGTTTCATGAAATTAAACATATTGTTGAACCGTACCTTGATGACCTCCCTGCTCATTCATAGCGACGAGAGGACCACCTTGGTCATCTCAGAGACATATTCCTGAGATGTCGTCATTATAATATATAGCTCAATCCACATAAATGTGTTTTTTATGTTGATATGGGACATCTACTTGGCTTTGTGGTATCCAAAGATGGCATCCGGATCGATCCTTTGAATCTTGCCACTATTCTTGATCTAGTACCCCCAACCAACCTCCTTGAACTCCAAAGTTTGTAGGGGAAGGAAAAATTTCTCCACCATTTTGTGTGCAATTTCGCAGCGAAAACGCACAGTTATATGCATCTCCTCAAGAAGAACACTCCATTCTTCTACGATGAACAGACCCAATGCACCTTTGATAATCTTAAGCACGCTCTGACTCATTCACCCGTGATACACCCGTCGGATTATTCGAAGGACTTTCTCTTGTATCTTGTTTCCTTTGCTACTACCATTGCCATGGTTTTAGTGCAAGACAATCTCCACGGTCAGGAGCATGTGATTTTTTACGCCAGTAAGAACCTTATCGATTCTGAAACTCGTTATTCACATGTATAGAAGTTAGCAATGGCCACGATCATTGCTGTACAAAAGTTCCATCACTACATTCTACTTCGTACTACCACCATATTGGCATACCAAAACCCGATGTACTAAATTCTGACTCGTTAGGTGCTCAGAGGCAAGTACTCCCATTGGGTCGTCATCCTTCAAGAGTTCGATCTGGAGTTTGCCATTGCCACATCAAAGAAATCCTTGGTTTTTGCAGAGCTTATGTGTGATCTTCCCTGTACTACAATATAATCTGAGCCTAGTGATTCATTTCTGGATGAATTCCTATTCCTAATTAGCACTACTAATCCTTGGTATGGAGATCTGTCGATTTATATCCAAACTCATCGTTTTCAGCCGCATTTATCTCATGATGATCGTCACTATATCTGCCACCACATGAAATACTATCTTATCTTGAATGATACCTTTTATAGACATGGGGTTGACTCCATTCTCTAGTGGTGCCTCACCCATGAGGAGGCTGAACATGTGTTGAATGATTGCCATTTTGGAGCATGTGGTGGTCATTTATTTGGGATGGCTACAGCCTAGAAAATCCTTTACACCAGCTATTTCTGGCCTTCTGTCTTCAAAGACTATCATGAGGCTGTTAAGAAATTCCCACCTTGTCAACATTTTTATCCTAAAAAGCACACACATCTTGCTCCGCTTCACCCCATCATTGCCATTGGCCCATTCACCAAATGGGGGATTGACTTCATGCATTGTAATCCTACCTCAGCCCAGGGGCATGGTTACATCATCGTAGCCGTGGATTATTTCACAAAATGGGCTAAGGCCATGCCTACATATGCAGAAGATGGTAAGACTATCGCTTGCTTTTTCTTCAATCATATCATAGCTAGATTTGGAGTTCCACAGTCCATCGTTACTGATCACGGATCCCATTTCCGTAATCAAATGGTGGAGGAATTGAATACCAACCTAGGGTTTCGCCATGAAAACTCTACGTTGTATTATCTGCAAGCTAATGGTTGAGTAGAGGCCATTAACAAGATTTTGAAAACTATGCTTCGTCGGATGGTTGGAGATCATAAATCCAATTGGCACCTCGTCCTTTTTTCTGCTCTTTGGGATTATCGAACTTCTGTGAAAATAGATATTGGTTTCACGCCATTCCAGCTTGTATATGGACTTGAAGCTATCTTGCCAATCCAATGTTAGATTCCATCTTTACAACTTGCTGTCGAACTTCTCCCAGACACTTCCGCAGAGGAAGAGAGATTTTTGTACTTGAATAACCTTGATGAGACTCGCAGAGATGCTGCTTTGGCTAATGAGGTGCATAAGAAATGCGTCAAGGTACAGTATGATAAATATGTCTAGCCTCATGTTTTCAATGAGGGTGAGCTAGTATTGACTTATGACCAGAGATATGACAAACTAGGGAAGGGTAAGTTCGAGTCCATGTGGTATGGACCTTTTGTTATTTCTAAGGTGTTAGAGAAAGGAGCTTATGAGTTAGTTGATTATGATGGAATCCATTTGGGGCAACCTCGCAATGGGTTGTACCTAAAAAGGTACTATTCCTACTTTTTCTTGGATAGTATCTTGTATATATGTATATTGATTGAATTTCAATGTGCTTTTAGTATTTTCAAGATGGTTTTGATTTTTAGTGTCTGCATCTATTTATACCATCTTTTGGTCGTGTAGATTACTTTCTATGATTTTTTTGATGGTGCTTGCCACCACACCTTGAATCTAGCCTCGACTGCATGGGTTCTCTATTCCCTAGCTGAATATTTGGTCAGTTCAGGAGTGGTTTGTTTAGGTCCTACTACTAATAACATCATCGAGTATGAAGCAATCATCAGTCTTTTGACTGAAGCTGCCTCCCATGATGTTTGTGATCTAGTAGTCTTGATGGACTCACAGCTTGTGGTTCGCCATTTGAACCATGTCTACACCATTAGGAACCCGGTACTCCTCCGCTGCTTTTGGAGAGTGCGTTTTTAGAAAGAACATTTGAAAATATTATTTATAGGCATATCCCTAGGGAACATAATGTAGTTGCTGACTCATTGGCTAATTACATCCTAGATTGGCATACTGCCCATTCATGATGTTAAATCAAACATGGTCCATTGTAAATAAACACTTAAAGACACACAAAATTCATAGAAAAGCATTGTTCATTTGATACATATAAACACCGTGTAAAAGTCTGTATATATATATATATATATATATACGAAAATGTTTTACAAAAAATAGGTCCTAAGACCTCATCTGAAGCACATAGGCTTTCAGGAAAAACCATCATACAAAATCCTGAAGCTACCAGCTTTCAGTATACATGTCTCATACACTATTGGTGCTCATGATATCACATCACTGCTTGAGCCACCCTATGTAGTAGCCTGCTAAATCGACCCGATACTTCCACTGTAGATCTATGATATCTAGTCGGGAGGTCATCTATGTCAGCATCTGGGATGTCCAGAGTTAACATCTCAAGGTTATCCTCCAGCTCCCTGGTGATATCATCACCATGTGGTACAAAGCGAGCTCCTACTTGCCTATCCAATGGAGGTGCTCCTCTAGGCCTAGTTCCTCCAACATCTGCATGAGAACAAACACGTCTTGTCACTTATCATAAAAAATATAAAACATAAAAACATTGTCCATTTTAGGGTTTCTTGCTTCTTACCGATGTCACCCCATTTCCCTCTAGGTGGGAGTGGTAGGTCGGGATCTCCTGTAAAGTCCGTGCCTACATAGGCATAGTCCCTGACCATGAGCATCTGATCCCACAGCCATCTGAAGAACGGATCACCAAACTTCACTCTACCCCTACCCGCTCATGTTCAAGCCATGACCTGGACCCACCTCAGCATACGGGGGTCCCGTGCTATCAAACTCTAGAAAGTTACCTGGGGTATCATCTGTGGGACTCGCTCGAAGAAGAAGCAGGCTAAGATGGAACCAAATACAAACTGCTTCAGCTCTCCTTGCCAACATTTAGTCAGCTGATCTTTGAAGATTGGAAGCATAGCTTTCACCCAGTTGAACATCGTAGGTTCCATGGCCTCTAGGGCATATAACATATGTGCCCTAGAATCCTGGTGCACACCTTGACTACCTACCACCCTCTGCATGGTGAACAGAAGAATCCATAGAGTCCTGTTTGTCACTCCCCTGATGGAGATTTTCTTCCCCAATGTACCTATTTCTGGTACACAGTGTCGATCTATAAGCTCTTTGGTAGTAATGTCCCCACCACGGGAACCTGTCAGTGAGATGGGGGCACCCCATCTCGATAGGCCAGTCAAGAAGTAGATATCCTCTACCTCCATTATAAGTATATGTGCCCCTACCTCGAAATACTGTTGTTTTGGATTCCACATCTGCAGTATTTGTCCCAGTAATCTCTCGTGGGACACCATTCTTGGGTTCTGGAAAAACTTCAGGATCCCATAGTCCCAGAGTGCAGCAATGCAAACCGCATTTCTTTCAGCAGCAGCATCCTCATTATCATGTGTTCTTTCCTTCCATATCACCATATTTTGAGTCACCTAGGCCTGCCAAAAACAACAATGAGTCATTGCAAATCAAAATAATGAGTATTCTTTGTCCACATCATTTGTTTAACTTATCCATAGTTAGCACCTCCTGTTCCCCGCTGGAGATAGGCGGTGGCACCGCCTGTCCATTGTATTATCGGCATGGTTCTAGGGTGGAACCACGTATCCCGCAAGGGGTACCCACGGTGCCTGCATTATGAGTTTTACGCTTTGCAATTTAATCCTAAAACCCCACCAAATCTCAAAATAGAAGCTATGAAATGAAAGATAAGGGTCTTAGCTATTACCTGAAACAAACGGGGCTGAAAAAAGACGGTGGAAACTCCCGCTATCAGCTGTGGAAGATCTGGCTAGAAAATTCTCCAAGTGCTCTCTGCTGGAGGATAAAGAAACTCTAGCAAAAAAGCTTTGGGAAGTTCGTTTATGGATTTTTCTCACTTTCGCAAAATGGAAAAGGTCATCGATCGTTTATTATGACACTTTGTCATGCTCATTAAAATCTAGTATCAAATTTCCGAGTCCATTTCAAGTTTCTTTCCAGGCTCGTCAAATACAACGTTGTGTAAAGAAGCGTCACAGAGTCCTCTTTTTACCTCTTTTTTCAGACTCCTTAAACATGAAAAGATAGTTGAGTCCATTTTTTAATCTTTCCAGGCTCATAAAAAGTGACATTGTGTAAAGAAACCTCATGGAGTTCTCTTTAAACCCTTTTCAGGCTCCCTAAATACAAAAAGATCGTCGAGCAATCTTGTCTTCTTCACGCTCGTTAAAGTATTTGAAGAGTCATCTGTCCGACAGTAGGTTATCTCTTTTTCGGTTCGGATCGGACTATTTATGAAAAAGGATCACTCCAGCTAATCATGACTGGAAGAGTCCTCTAAGGTATGATTTTATACTTTTTCAGGCCTTAGAGACTAAATCATATGAAAAAGGACCCCCTTGGAGTCTTCTTCTGTATTCGTTCAGACTCTCTAAAGATGAACAATACCGAGTTTTCTTTCACTGGACTCATTAAACTAAACATTGAGAGACCCATTTTGGGATCGAAGCCCTCCTTATATCCCTTACTACATAAGCGGTTATTACCAGAACCACTCTGTCATTGAAGGAGAAACATGGTACCCTGGGTAAAAAGGGAAAAAGAGAAGCTTCTCGAGACTTCTAGATGATAATCCTTGAGATATCCCTTATCCCTACTATAGTGGGTCAGTTGAGCTCAGGATCCCCCATCCTACGATCTTGGAGGCCACCTCACCCACAAATCTCTCAACCTATCCTATCCATCTAGCCTTATAAATACAAGCTTATGGCCATGGTTGAGGGGAGGTAACATTGAAGGTATTGTAATGCTGTTGGATTGACCCTTGGCCCAAGATCATTTGGAGAGAGCATAGAGAGCTAGAGTCGGATATTTTGGGGATGAGAATTTGGTTTCATGGAGATGCATGTCAACACTAAGGCTTGGTTGTAAACTTCTTCATACTTCATTAATGCAAGTTGACTTTTGTCCCACATATGTTGTTGTTGTTATGATTTCGCATATATGTTGCTAGACTCCTTAGTCACTAGCATAAATTAGTAGATCATATTGTGGTTTCTTTGATCTATTTCATGTTGAGCTTGATTGCAGGTACACAGGTGTACTATCAAAGCCTTGTATTCTAGATATCTACGGCGTCTAGGGAGAGTCTTCAACCTCTATCCTCTATTTGTTCTGGATTTGAACCATTCAGACCAGTGGAACACCTTGATATCTGCAGGAGGTGAAATATTCCAGCTAACAGTAAGTAATTGCCAAATTAGAAATTAGTAAAAATAGAGAGTGAGCCTCTCTATTTTTCACACACACTCACCCAGCTATAGCGCATAGGTGAGAGAAGAGGAGCACACAAGTGAGAGAGAGAAAAACTATTGGAGATCATATTTTTGTCTTTGGGTTTTATTGAAGCCATTTTTTCTCATTCTATCTCTGAGGAAGTTGCAGGGTTTTGTCCTTTATGGTTTCCTTGTGGAAAATGTTTGTGTCTATTGTCTCTTGGGATTGATTGATGTGCATGTTAATCTCTTAGATAATATACTAAGATCATATTGCTTAAATGATAAAAATATAACATGGTATGAGAGCTAACATGAGAAGAAGACACTATGTAGCTGCAGAAACTACGGATTCTTACCTTTTGGGTCTCTCTACACAATATATCAGCAAAAGGAGGCTAGGCTAACTCTCCATTGAAGGGCACATCTTCCTGTCGAAGCAGAATTTGATTCCGGGCATTTTCAGTTTTTCTTTGCGGGAAATTAGGGATTTTTATAGAAGAGAAATTTTTGAGTGAGCCCAGAATAGGATGTCTCTCCTCCTCAAAATAGAAATTTAAAGAACAAGATCAAATTTTTTGGTTGAGTAAAACTTTGGGAAATTCAAACCCTAGTTTGACTCCGAGCTTGAAAAAACCTAAAATATTAAAATTGGTAGTTTTGGTACATTCGTTATATCTTGATATTAAAGAATGCTTAGGAGCATAAATTTTCATAGGTCAAAGATAAAATCTCGATGTACCCTTTGTAAAAATTTCATCATAAGATTCTCTATATTCTGGGAGATATGATTCGTCTAAATCAGGGTTCCATCCTCCTCCAGGATTCATCCCTAAAAAGGACACCTAGGGAGAATTTCTATATATTGGGCTACAAAAGTCCAAATAAAATTTTGAAATATTTTCTGGATAGGGCATGGAAATTCTTTCTATGGTAAAATTTTTAGACCGCGAAGGTAAAACTATGACACGTGAAAGTCCATACAAGTTTGCTATGCTGAACAATCTTGAAATATGTGACCTTGGGAAAACTCTTATAAGTCCCAATTTGTGAAACCAATTCTGCTCAAACCTATGGTTTTGTAAATATGACAGAGGAATATATCTTAGCACGAAATTTCAAAAATAGAGGAGTAGTACTTTCGGAGATACCACAGAAGCAATATCAGGAATTTTTGTAAAGGAAATTGGAAAACTAGGGCTTCCTATTCCGGGAGCTTCCCTCCACTATTTTCAGAAAAGGAGTACATTGAACAGCTCACCTTGAAGAGGCCCATATTTATATCGAATCAGAAGTTGCAAATTCCAAGTTTTAAAAATTAGCATTTCTTTGACAAACCCTAGATCATCTAGATCTGGAACCAGGACAGACACCTCAAATCGGTAAGATCTCATCTTTTGTTATTTACATTTTAGGTTCTCATTTCAAAATTACCTATCACACCATCTTGATGACAAGATTGGCCAATCTTACAAATTCCAAGCATGGAAGTATAATTTTTCACTGGTTCTTGAAGAAAATGAATTGGACACCTACATAAGTGGAGAGGTTCCAGTTCCAGAGGGAGATGAGGCTAAAGCCTTACACAAGAAGTACTTGGTCAAGGCCAAGAAGATCATTGTTGATTCAATCAAGGATCATCTTATACCACAAGTGTATTCCATAAAGAAACATAAACAGATGTTTGATTCCTTGACCAAGCTATTTGAAGGGAATAACATAAATCAAAAGATGACTTTGAGAAACCAGTTGAAAAATGTAAAGATCTAGAATGGAGAGACCATACAGTCTTGGTAGAGATGGAAGGCATCTAGAAAGTTTTCATGGGTTATGGATGAATGTTGTATTGGATAAAATAGTTGCATGATTATATCTTTATGTATAAGAATTTTCCATTGTGAATCTGCCTTATGAAATGCCTCTAACCATACAACTGGTGCATTTGACTTGTAGGAAAGCTCGCATACAATTGCCTACAAGAAAAGAAGGATGAGACTTGTTTTGAAAAACAAGTGATGACAGTTCGATCCAAGATGAATAATAATATGATGATACTTTAAAAGAAGGAAGAGGTCTCAAACACAGTGTAGTTATGTGACACTGTTGAATGACATCATTGATGTAGAGCCTTCTAGCTATGAAGAAGTAGCCAAGAAGAAAGGGAAGGAGAGTACCATTTCAAGAAGAATGATGTATAGGATGCAGTATCAAGACTTGAAGGGAAGTTCGTAATGTCTTCCATATGGATCTACAAGATACAGCATGCAGTAGATGGAAACATCATGGGATACAAGGCAATATTCATAGCACGATGCTTCTCACAGAAAGAAGGCATAGACTACGAAAATACATTTGTAGCCACTGGAAGATAAGACACATGACAGACATAATCATGTGTGAAAATGAAAGAAGGCCTTGTATGAGCTCAGAAGACACCCATGGGACAACACATACATGAGGAGCTCGAAGATCACCTAGAGTGATGAAGATCTTCACCTTTGCTACAAGGTTGAGGATGAAATCCTATAGAGGATGACAAGCTCACAGATGGGTGCGAGAATAACTTTTGAAAAGGTTCAAGATAGAGAATGACCCTAGATGGATACATAGAATATTAGCAGCAGAGGAAGCTACTTGTCACTTCGGTACATAATGTTTCAATGCATAGAGTATGAAAGGTAGAGGGAGAATGATGTTGCACTTTAGAAGGAGTGATTGCAGAAGATCGTAAGGTTTGACATGGTACGACAGGATGGAAAGCTTACTGATGGATCTAGGCTTTACTAAGAGTAAAGCATATTCCAACCTTTGCTTCAAGGTTGAAGGAGGAATACCAGTGATGCTCCCATTATATGTCGATGAATTGTTCCTAACAGAAAAGAGGAACTCTTTAAAGTTACAAGAAGGAGACTTGATGCCAAGTTTGAGATGAAGGACTTGCATATGATGCACTACTTTCTAGGCATGAAGGTGTGCAAATGGAATCTCCCTTGGACAAGGGAAGTATGCAGTGGATATCCTGAAGAGGTTTGGGATGATGGAATGCAAGGCCATGACTACACCTATAGCATCGAACCTAAAGCTATTGAGTGATGCTTCATCATATATGATTGATGCCATGATGTATCGTCAGATGATTTGTTCCTTGATGTACCTGATGAATACAAGACCAGATATTTGCTTTGTTATGAACACATTGAGACATGTTTACCTGATGGTTGCAAAGCATGCATTGAGGTACCTAAAGGGTACAGTTGAGTATAGGCTCAAGTATGAAGTGAATTAGAAGACTAACCTGGAGGGTTATGTGGATTCAAATTGGGCAGGTAATGCCACTAAGAGGAAGAGCATTTCAAGGTGGTGCTTCATTATGGGATCAGGTGTGATCTCTTGGTTTAGCAAGAAGAATTCATGCATGGCAGTGAGTACAGCCGAGAGAGGAGCAGTGAAGCTCTAGTATGTGATCCAGATCGAGATCTCTCGAAAGAGGGAGTTCTAGCATAACCGATGAGACAGGTTGTCTAAGCATAAAATCTTGGCGAAGCTTGTAGGTTGCTCAGACGTAAAACGGTCATGTAGGTTGTCCTTAGATGTAATCAGTCCTAGAAAATCTCACAAGTTATCCTTGGATGTAATCATCCCTGATTTGATTCTATGCTAGAAATGGCCATAGTGAAGTTTGAGTACTTCAGGGAGAAACTTGTTGTTCTCTAGATCGAGGTTCCCTTCAAGGGGAAGTGATGAATCTGTGAGCCCTTCCGACATGGTGGCAAGCTAGGTCTCCCATGGTCAGATATAAGTGTTGAGCCCTTCTGACATGGTGGTAGGATTGGTTCCTCCAATGGTCAGATGTAAGTGCAGAGCCTTTTTGACATGGTAGGATTGGTTCCTTCCATGGGCAGATGTAAGTGTAGAACCTTTCTGACATGGTAGGATTAGTTCCTTCCATGGTTAGATATAAGTGCTGAGCCATTCGAGCATGGATGCGGGATGTGTTTCCCACATGGATAGATATACGTACTGGTCCTTTCTAGCATGGATGCGGAATGTGTTCCCCACATGGATAGATATAAGTGCTGAGCCTTTCTGACATGGTTCTTGGATGTGTTCCTCCCATGGTCAAATATAAGTGCTGATACTTTCCGACATTGTTATTGGATGTGTTCCTCCCATGGTCGGATATAAGTGTTGGGCCTTTTCGACATGGTTCTTTGATGTGTTCCTACTATGGTCGAATGTAAGTGATGGGCCATTCTGACATGGTAGCAGGCTGGGCCTCCCATGGTCAGATGTAAGTGCTAAGCCTTTCTGACATGGGTCTTGGATGTGTTCTTCCCATGGTTAGATATAAGTGCTGATCCTTTCTGACATGGTTCTTGGATGTGTTCCCCCATGGTCGGATATAAGTGTCAATCCTTTTCGACAAATTTCTTGGATGTGTTCCTCCCATGTTCGGATGTAAGTGCTTTTCCATTCTGACATGGTGGTAGGATGGGCCTCCCATGGTCGGATGTAAGTGATGGGCCATTCTGACATGGTGGCAGGTTGGGCCTCCAATGGTCAAATGTGAGTGCTGGGCCTTTCTCACATGGTGGTGGATGTGTTCCTCCCATGGTCAAATGCGAGTGTTGGGCGTGCCTTTCTGACAAGGTGGTGGATGTGTTACTCCGATGGCCAGATGTAAGTGCTGGGCGGGCCTTTATGACATGGTTCTTGGATATGTTCCTTCCATGGTTAGAGATAAGTGTTGAAGAAGATGAAGACCTACATAGAGGCTAGGTCTACAAGCAACATGAAAAAGGGTTGGCTCTGTAGAACTTCTTGTGATGAGTAGAATTGAGAGATAGCACCATTTGTTCGAGATAGTGGAAGAAGTGATGATGATGATGATGATTGAGTGATGATCAATCTTTGATGATGATCTAGTGATGATCCAGTTTTGTTGATGATCCAGTGATGATCCATCTTTGATGATGATCTAGAGAAGAAGACTTGTGCTGATGTATTGTGTCAAGAGAATACCTTCCTAGTTAAGAGGGAGTGCTTATGTATTTTTAACTTCGGAATGTATTCACTTGTATATCTCATATATTCTATTTCATTGTACCCCGATGTTCCTATCGGGAGAGTCATTAATATAATAAATTCATGTAAATTCAATCAGGTTAACCCTTTGTTGTAAGTCAGGGAAATATTCCCCACAGTTGAGTTGAGGGTAACCCTCCTTGTTGATCAAGGGGAAAATTCTCCATAGTTGTGGGGCACTAAGGTTATTATACTCTCCTAGAGATGTCGGCCCTGGTAAGTAATTGTCAAGTCGGAAATTAGTATAAATAGAGAGTGAACCTCTCTATTTGTCACACACACTCACCCAACTACAGCGCATAGATGAGAGAAAAGGAGCTCACACAGTTGAGAGAGAGAACAACTGTTGGAGATCATCTTTCTATATTTGGGTTTTACTGCGTCCATTGGTGCTCATTCTATCTTTGAGGAAGCTGTGGGGTTTTCTTTTTTATGGTTTCCTCAAGGAAAATATTTGTGTCTATTGTCTCTTGTGATTGATTGTTTTGCATGTTATTCTCTCAGATGAGATCCTAAGATCATATTTCTTAAATGATAAAAATCTAACAGAATGTGGATAAATTACTCCTTCATATTTTAATTTTTTGATTCTCGAAGTCCACAATGGTAGACGGAAAGGGGAATGCAGAAGGAGGAATGTGGATAAAATTTCTCAAGAAGTTGAAGCTTTCCTTCTTGTGATGAAAACGTATTTCCAAGTCCAATACTACTCTGGAAATATGAAGGAAATGGTAGCCATATTCAATGTGAATGGAAGAGCATCTATATGGTGGGAGCACCTCAGGAAAGTGAAGAAGATCAATGATAGAAAGATCGGGCGGAAGGAGTTCCAGAAATATTTCATGAAAGAGTACCTCTTTGATAAGTACTATGATGATAAGATCAAAGAGTTCCATGAACTGAGATTGGGATAGCTGACCATGAAAGAATATGCAAACAAATTCTTGGAGCTATTGAGGTATGTCAGATACATTAAGGATGATAAAGTGAAAATTCAGCATTTTTTGAGTGGGTTACCTCAGTCATATAAAGAAAGGATTGATTTTGATGAACCTAAAAATATTGAAGAGGCTATAAGGAAGTCCAAGTATTTCTATGATCAAAAGAAAGGCAAACCCGATTACCATAAGGAATGGAAGGGCAACAAGAATGAGAAGTCTGACCAAAGGAAGAAACGTTTTAAACCCTCTCACTTCCAAATTCAGCAATGGAATCCATCACAAGCTGTGACTAAGCCAGCTATAGTGATGGAAGATAGGCCAAAAGAACCACTTCAATGTTGGAGATGGGGAGAAAACCATATGCATAGGAATTGTCCTCATGAGAATGGGTATGTAAGGAAAGATCACAAAATCCACGGAGCTGAAACAGTGGGTCAAGTAGCAAGGATTGTCCCTAAGATCTATGCAGTGCTAGAGGATTGCCAAGGAGATCATCAATCAATGATGGTTGAAGTTGAAGGTAAGATTTTTGAGCAATCTGTTTCTGTTTTGATTGACTCTGGATTTACTCACAGCTATATTAATCCTAGAATTGTTGAGATTTGTGATTTTAAGCAATTAAAGCATAGAAAATCATGGTTAGTTCAAATAGCCACTAGAACCAAGAGAAATTTTAGTGAGGTGGTAGAAATATGCCCATTAGTCATGGATGGGTTAGTCACGTATGCAAACCCAAATGTTCTGCCACTTGGTTCCTATGATATTCTCATTGGAATGAAATAGTTAGAAGTGCACAGAGTTAAGATTGACTATTACAACAAGACATTTGAATCCAGTGATGAAGAAGGGAACCAAAGGGTTGTGAGAGGCATTCCAAAGGTGATTTATGTTAGGAATATTTCAGCAATGCAGTTGAAGACATTTTATAGGAAAGGTTGTATATTGTATGCATCCCATCTTTTGGAGGCAGCAAAGAATGAAACTCCTAGGTTGGAGGAATTTCTTGTATTGCAAAAAATTAGGGATGTTTTTTCTGATGAGATTCTAGGACTTCCTCCAAAGATAGACATTTATTTTTCAATTGACCTTGTTCCTAGAGCATCACCGCTATCCAAGACACCATACATGATGAGTACACCAGAATTGCTAGAGATAAAAATGCAGTTGCAAGAATTGTTGGAAAATAAGTATATCAGGTTGACTATGTCCCTGTGGGGAGCACTAGTTTTGTTTGTGAAAAAGAAAGATGGGACACTCAGGTTATTTATTGATTATAGACAGTTGAACAAAGTCACTGTAAAAAATAAATACCCTCTACCTTGAATTGATGACCTTTTTTATCAAATGAGAGGAGCAAAGGTATTTTCAAAGATTGGCTTAAGGTCTGGTTACCATCAGGTAAGAATCAAAGAGGAAAATATTCATAAGAAAGGATTCAGAACAAGGTATGGACACTATGAGTTTGTAGTGGTACCATTTGGTCTCACAAATCCACCAACTACATTCATGTGTCTCTTGAATAGTGTTTCCAAGAAGTATCTGGACAAGTTTATTCTTGTCTTCCTAGATGAGATTCTTATTTGTTCTAAGAATGAAGAAGAGCATGGAGAACATCTAAGAATGGAATTGAAATTACTAAAGGAGCATAAGTTGTATGCAAAGTTGAGCAAATGTGACTTTTATAAAAATAAAGTTCATTATTTGGGTCACATTATCTCAGACGAAGGAATATATGTGGACCCTGAGAAGATTTAGTCCATTATGAATTGGCCAACCCAAAGAAATGTGACATATGTGAGATCGTTTATGGGGCTTGCAGGATACTATAGGAGGTTCATTGAAGGATTCTACAAGGTTGCACATTCAATCACTTCTTATTAAAAGAAGGGGATAAAGTTTGAATGGACACCAAGATGTGAAGAAAGGTTCCAATAGTTGAAGAAACTTCTTACAAGTGCACCAATTTTTGAATATTGTAGACCCAGAAAGAGACTTTGTGGTGTGTACTGATCCATGTAATCAAGGAATTGGAGGATTTATTATGCAAGGAAACCATGTTGTATGCTATGAGTCCAGAAATTTGAAGGATCATGAGAAAAACTATGCTACTCATGATCTAAAAATTGCAGCCATAGTACATTCTCTCAAGTTGTGGAGGCATTACTTAACGGGAAGGAAATTTGAGCTAAGGAAAGACCACTGTGGTTTGAAATACTTGTTTGATCAGCCAACTCTAAATGATAGGCAAGCTAGATGGCTGGAGTTTTTGTGTGAGTTTGATTTTGAAATCAAACACATGAAGGGAAAAGGAAATAAAGTGGTTTATGCACTCAATAGGAAGGTGTATGAAATGTATGTGGCATCTCTTAGTATTTTCCAACCAGATTTAAGACAATAGATTATTAATGACAATATTGAGGATAAAATGTATGTGTAGACAAAGGACAAGTTGCAGCAAAAAAGTCTTCAAAAGAAGTATGAGGGATATAAATTGGAAGAAGATGAATTTCTTACTTCTAAGAACATAATTTAAATTCCAAATATAGCAGACTTGAGGATAATTGTTATAGATGAAATCCATCAAGATCCATATTCTGTTCACCTAGGATATCAGACGAAAATTGCTATAGCCAAAAGAGTAGTCACATTTTGGCTGGGAATTAAACATGACATTGTTGAGTATATTTATAAGTGCATGAAATGTCAGCAGCTGGAGTTTGAGCATCAACACCCAGCATGTTTATTGCATCCTTTGCCAGTCCCAGAATGGAAATGGGAAGTCATTTCCATGGATTTTATTACAGGATTTCCATTGACTGTGAGACAACATGATTCCATCATGGTTTTGGAGGACAACATGACAAAGTAATCACATTTTATACTAGTCAAGTCCACGTATAAGGATGATTCCATTGCAAAAATATTCGTAAAGGAGATTTTTAGATTGCATGGTTTTTGTAATGCAATAATTTCTGACAAGGATACCAAGTTTACTTCCATTTTTTGGAAGGTTCTGTTTGCATATTTGGGTACAAAGCTGAAATTTAGCACCTCCTACCATCCTCAGACTAATGGAAAACAGAGAGAGTGAATCAGGTGCGTGAAGACATGCTTCGCATGTATGTAATGGACAAACCATCCAATTGGGAGGATTATTTACAGTTGGTAGAGTTTTCCTATAATAATCGATAGCAAGCATTATTGGGGATGAGTCCATATGAAGCTTTGTATGGAAGAAAGTGTAGGACACCTGTGACTTGGGATAATCTAGTAAACAAGATTATGCTTGGTCCATAATTGCTTAAGGAAATGGAGCAAGAGGTTGTAAAGATTAGGCAGAACCTAAAAGCATCCCAAGATATATAAAAGAGCTATGCAGATACACATAGAGTGCATAGAGGATCAGTATTGAGGATCATGTTTACCTTAGAGTGAGGCCAAGGAAGAGTTCCTTGAAGCTTGGAAGTTGTGATAAGTTGTCACCTAGATATTTTGGGCCTTTTGAAGTGCTTCAAATAATAGGGCCACTTACATATAGACTTGCACTACCTTCTAGCACTAGTGCTTATAATTTTTTTCATGTTTCTTTTATATGTGCATGACCCTAACCATGTGATAAATTGGGATGTAATTTAGGTGGAACCTGAGGGAGAGTTCCAAACCAAGCCATTGCGCATCCTTGATAAGATAGTCACAATGCTCTGGAATCGAGCCGTTGGATAGGTAAAGGTGTAGTGGAAGCACTACAGTCCTGATGAGCCTACATGGGTGTTGGAGGATGCCATGCGATTGACACATCCATTATTGTTCAATTTTGTAGAGCACTGAGGAAAGTGCCAATGAAGGGGGAGGGGAATGTAACACCCCGATTTTGACCCCATGGTATTAAAATTCTACATGATGTAAATATTGTATTCAATCATGGCAAGGAGATCAAGGCCAATCCCCCGCCATTGATTTAATGTTTTGTGTAAAGGAGATCAAGATCGATATCAATGGTTATAGTGCTAAGTTAGGCACATTATATTTTTAAGATATCATGTAAATATGCAATTTAATCAAATACCACAACTAGCTATGAAATGCAATGAAAGAGATGGGGGCATGATTTCATGAGAAATAGGGAGGGAAATTATCCAAACCCTTGAGCCATATGGTGAGACCAAATGCCAATGAGATAAACCATAAGCTCTCATCTACCCTTTTTTTCCTCTATATTGCATCATTCAATTCTTCCAGAAGAGCAGTTGAGAAAGTTAAAGCCTTGGGTTGAGCAAGGCATGGAAGTTGGATTCGTGACTGAGCCAGCCTGCAGTCTCAACAAACCTTCAACCTAAGGGAACCCACATTCTTGCTTCTAAAGAAAGTAATGATGTGAATACCTTCCCAGTTTGTCATCCCTGAGTCACCCAGAATATTTTTGGTCATATTCTTCCATTTCATTTTTTATTCATTATGTTTTTCACTATCCTGAGTTGCATAAGGAGTGGTTCGATAGTTTTTTTTATGTGCTACAGAGTGGTATGGAACCCTGGTCTCTTGTGTAGAATTGAAACCTTGTTTCTCATGTTTTATAGAGTGGTATGGAACCCTGGTTTTCTATGTTACAAACTGGACCCCTATGTTGTTGTGTCTCCTTGTAGTTTGTTGTTATGTGTGCCATGGTTTGGGTCTGAATTGTATGCAATACTTAGGAGTGGAAGAGATGTCGAATTGGCTTGATAAACCTAGTGAAGAGAGGAAGCTCACAAAAACATAAGAGTGTCTGGTGAATCTTCTACGCACATCATAAAGATCACTAGAAGGGAAGGTATATCCCTATGGATTGTGTAGCAGAGAAGGGGATACTTCCTTGTGTTGGGCATGTAGCTATTGTGGATTCCATGCCAGATAGATCTTGTGGAGGTGTCCCTAGATCTATGAATGAGCTGCTAACTTATCCATTCTACCTTTCCACTACCTTAGCATCCTGATAAACCCAAATGTAGATTGCCTTAGATGACAACCTAATAAACCCAGTGGTATATTGTCTTGGTTGGGCAGCTTGATAAACCCAATCGTACATTGGCTTGGTTGAGCATCCTGATAAACCCAATGATGTGTTTGATTAGCTGTGTCTTTATGTGCATTTGGCCATGTGTGATCCTTAGTTAGACATACTGATAAACCCAACTGTTAGTTGTCTTGGATGAATACCATGATAAAGCCAACAATGAGATGGCTTGGATGAGTGTCTTAATAAATCCATCTGTTAGTCGGCTTGGCTAGTCCTCAATGTGAATGTTGGATTGACTACATGTAGTCTGATAAACTCAACTCTTAGTTGGATTGGATGAGTATCCTGATAAACCCAACAGTGTATTGGATTGTTTGTTTGCAGCCTGATAAACCCAATTGTGTATTGGCTTGGTTGAATAGTCTGATAAACCCAACTGTAGGTTGGCTTGACTATGTTTGATATGTTCTAGCTATGTGCTAGCCTTCTATTCCCTAATTCCTTGTGTAAATCATGCCCATATCGGGGTTGGAAGTTGTGTTCAAATATTGATGAACACAACTGGACTATGGTTGCGTGGAACATTGCAGCGACATAGCTACGAGATAGCTTCATCTTCAAGATAAGTATTCTCTATTGTATTGTTTCTGCAATGTATTTTCTTATGAATGCACTGAATATGTTGAATGCTTATTAAATATTTAAGTGATATTTAAGTAGAGTTTAATGTTGTTAAATTCCCCTATCTTTTTTATCTTTATATTCCTTGTACTTTCCACTGCATTTTTCTTATGATCATGGAGGTTGGATAGCTGGACAAAGAGTAAAAATGTGGCTATCTTAATTTAAGATGCGTTTTTCTGCACGTTGAAATCCGCCTACGGAAGGAAGAATTCAAAATTCAGAAGGAGGAAAATGGGGGAAAAGACAAGGTGAAGTGTAGATTTCCGCACTATGATCCCGTTGTAGAAGGAGGAATTCAGAAGGAGAAAATCGACAAAACAAAAAAAGGTTAAGGAAAAAAATTGGTTTTTCGTGATCCTGAAGTCCGCAATGGAAGGAGGAAAGTGGAAGGCAGAAGGTAGATTGTGGACAAATTATTCCTTCGTATTTAAAGTTTCTGATTCCCGAACTCCACAGCAGAATGCAGAAACATTAGAGGAAATTTGGGGTCTAAAATGGGCCTTATAAGAAAACGCGCCAATAATAAATTCTGTGAGTTGGAATTCAAGAACCAATAGAATTTCAATAAAATGAGTCAACCATAATGGTTGAATTGACATATTTGTCATAAAAGAAAACTACTATTTTCTTCGTATTTTTGACATATCTCCCTGTGTTTTTACTCAAATTTAAAGTGGGAGAGCTTGTTGGATGCAAAATTTAATTCTGCATCCAATGAGTACCCACACTACATACTTTTGATGGACCCCGCTACCCCAAAAACAAGAAATACCTGAAAAAATGTGATGATGGTATCATCATGCTTTTTCAAGTATTTCTTGTTTTTGGGGTAGCGGTGTCCATCAAAAGTATGCAGTGTGGGTACTCACTGGATGCGGAATTAAATTCCGCATCTAATGAGGTCTCCCACTCAGAATTTGAGTAAAAACACAGGGATATATGTCGAAAATACCAACACAAAAAGTAGTTTTTTTCATTCTTCCTCCAAAATTAATAACTATTATTTTATTATTTTCCTTAGGAGGCCCATTTTAGACCTCAATTTTCCTCTAATAATGTAATGCGTAAGGTGGAATGTGGATAATTTACTTCATCGTATTTTAAGTTTTTGATCCTCGAATTCTACAGTGGAAGTAGGAAAGCGGAATGCGGAAGGTGGAATGTGGATAAATTACCTTGTCATATTTTAAGTTTCTGATTCCCATGGTCCGTAGTGGAAGGAAGAAAGAATAATTCAGAAGGCAGAATGTGGATAAAATTACTTCGTCGTATTTTAAGTTCTAATTCCGAAAGTCCGAATCGGAATGCAAAAAATGGAAAGTGGAAAGGTGATAATTCACAATGGCATTTTGCAGAGTTTCGTCTTCTACAAGACGCATTGCGGAAGGCAGAAGGTGGAAGGCGAAAAATTCAGGTTTAGTGTGGAAATGAATTTTTTGGATACATAATGGATCTGTGAGTTGCGGAAATAATGTTACAATGGTGTTTATTCTTAAGCATGAATCTTAAAGGATGAACATGAACCATGACTGTGTTGAAAGAGAAAGAAATAATAATTTTTAAATTATTATGCATATCAGTCAGGTGTATGCGCACTTGGGTACATGGACATCATGGTATTAGACCAAGTAGTGAAGCCATGTTCCTCCTTCATTGGGGACGTTACAGTTTGGTATCAGAGCGAGTAGTGAAGTCACGCTCATCCCTTATATGCCAATGAATAGGGAAGGGGACTTGACAATCTGCACTTATTAAGTCAACCATTATCCTATTCTCAAACAAGGAGTATGGTGGCATAATGCATTTCTTACCACTTTGATGCCCATCTATTTGTTGGAACTTAGAAATGTCATATTTTCATCCACTTTTCCTTTCACCATTCCTCACATTTCATCGTCCCATTAACCTTTCATTATACCATTTCCTTACATATATTTGGGTTTCACCTTATTGTTTCCCACTTTATTCATTTTAGTATTATAAGTGAATTTATGATTAAATGTTAGAAATTAACATGTTTTTCATATATATCTCAAAAATGTGTGAGATGTGTAATGTGTAGGAATTAATACAAAAAGACTTCTCAAATATCTCCTCCACCATTTTAGGGCGATAGTTATTCAAATCATATTCCAAAGAGAAGATCATGGAGATTTGGTTGGAATATCTTATCCAGGATTTGTGAGAGACGTGTGGATGATTTGAAGGGATCTTATCTTGTAATAATGGGAAAGTAGTTGAGAGTAGTTGAGAGAATAGTGGATCTGTAATTATGAGATGGTTATCTTATCTTCAAGGCTCTCATGTATAAAGGATAGTGTCCTCTCTCCATTCGGGAGTAGTTTTTTATTAGTAATGATTAGTCTTAGATTGTAGAAGTTAGTCTTGACTTTGTAATTTGGAGAAGGGGATTCTTAGCTTTGATTCTTATTTTGATTCATGATTTCATTATTGTTTCATGATTTCTCATTTGATTCTTGTAATTTAATTTGAGATATATTTATTAAGTGAGCTCACATATGTTGTTTGTCATCAAACTCTTCACATGTTGTATTTATTTTCCTTCATGCGAATTTCCATTCCTATATTAGTTTGATTTCAGCAATTGGAATTCAAAAGTATGTTTCAACATCTTAGATAAGTTGCTAGATTAGATTAGTTCCACTTTGGTCCTGCACATATAGTGCATGTGCTTCGTAATCCTATGAACCTCGTATTGGCAAATTAAATGGTTGGGCAAGTACCACAACACAATTAAAATGACATTAATTTAACCCAACATTTCAGCGTCGTTGCTAGGGAAGCACGATGGATTGAAGTGTAGATTTCAATTCCCGCAAGTGTGGTAGTGTAAATTTCAATTCCTGCAAGTGTGGTAGTGTAAATTTCAATTTCTACAAGTGTGTTTAGTTTCCGCAACTTTGAAGATTTTTTTTGTGTGTGTGTTTCAGTAAGAGTGTTTTTCTTTACGCAGATGGTTTATTTTCATTTAAGATTTTCAAATTTTAGTTTTGGGTGCTGTAAGAATCCCTTTTTGAACATGGTTTAACAATGAGTATAATCTTTGAACTACACATTCATGCCTTGTTCAAAGTGGGATTTTCCTCTTCCTAAGAAGAGGGGGTCTTGGCAGTAATAAGAGATTTAACTACTCCTTCAGAATCAAATGAGGAATCATCATTTGAAAATTCATGTGCATGTGAAGGCGAATAGTTATTTGAACAAGATATCGAGGAAGACGAAGAGGAGTTACAACAAGAGCATGAGGGGAAGCGCGCCTATGAAAGCCTTATTGAACAATGGTTCCAAGTAAGTACTCAATTAGGTAAATATCGTTTTTGTTTTTATTTAGTTAAATCATAGTCACAACAATTAAATTTGTTCATTTCTATATATTTCCATTTTGCATTCATGAAATTGAAAGATAATATATTCCTAATACTGTTGCGTGTTTTGCTACATTGGCTATTTGAATCCACGTAATTGATTTCTAAATTTCAATTAGCATAGAGTAGGTAGGATTTCATTTTCAGTTTTTTTGCTTTCAATTAGAATAAGTACGCTCTCCTCTATGTTGCGTGCGATCGCAAGGATCATAAAGTAGGATGACTAAATTGATTTCAGGAAGAACTCTTATTGTTGATGATGAAAAAATAATTGCCTCGTCTATTTTTCGTCTGCAATTTGTTCCATTTGCTCATAAATTGTTTTTTTTTTAAATTGCAAAATAAAATTTTAAAGTTATTTTATTTGATTTTTTGAAAATATAAAAAAGGTAAAAAATATAAATCTGCGCCTCCATCCCTCAATCTGAAATTAAAATAGTATGCGTATTAGGATTATTTCAAAAAAAAAATCGAATAAATGGCTTGCAAAAACTAGATGCTGCAAAGTTGAAACAATAGTTGTAACAGTTGTAACTAAAACATCGGCTGCAATAGTAACTCCAAGCTAAAACAATAGCTGTAATAGTTGTAGCTAAAACATCAACTCCCAGCTAAAACAACAACAGTAACAATTGTATTTGAAACACATAAGATGAAACATAATGAACAGATTAATGCCTCAATTTGCAAATCATTTATCTCCATTTCCTATAATTTTTTCAGTTTATAAAATAAAAATGGCCTGCAACTTCATGTAGGTTGCAAGTGCATTCTTTGAAAATTCTAAGCTGAAACAACCACTGAAATGATAATGCTGAAATTGTCACTAAAAATTGAAACAATGGTTGAACATGTGTCACAATTGAATTGTCTCTTCAGTCTGGTTTATTTATGGTTGAGTTGTAGCAATGCCATCTCTCTCCTTCATCCCAAACCTGTAATGTAATCGCCCTCATTATTAGATTCATATTTCTACCTTGAATCAAAACCTGCAAAACAATAAAATCATTCAGATATGAAGATCTTTCCTAAGTCCAAAATGAATAAAATCAACACAAACCAATTTTTAAGTATACAAATATGGTTGTTGTGAATCCATTTCTGGCAGTTTCGACTACATGCAGTTCTTCATGTATTTGCTATGTTGGGCTGTGGATCATCCACCTCATTTGACCAAAATCCTTCGGGCTGAATCACAACAACTTTCCATTATAAGCTAGGCATAATACTCTCTAGATATGCTCCCATTCCACTCTTTTGATGATCAATCCCTCTGAGATTCGGCAAATCGAATCAATTATATTATTCATCTAAAATGGAGAGGGATGAGATTTTCCTGCTGGGAGTTGAGGGATTTTTACTTTTCATTGGGTGTTCAGTAATATGAGGATAGATTTAATTTGATCCTTGCATTGAAATAGTATTTGTGTTAAATACTACTCCTCGTGGGAATTTGGGTCGATTTATGATATGGACGAAGTTTTTTTTTTAAGAGGTGGCAATCATGTTGTTTTCAATGCCTCATTAACAACCGCTCGACCACCATGGAGAACTGTTACCGGATATGTCTGCACACAGTTCGAGGAATGTAGGATAGAAAATAATTGTTGAAGAAAAGATACCATGTGAGAGATTTGTTGAAGGGACGCTTGGAGATTTGATGCACAATTTTGCGCGATCAGAGAAGTCAGTGTGAATGTCGAAAGGAATAATCTACCAGATCTTCCTTCCATATTCCCCGAATGCATTTATTTTGGATGGCATTGAATTTTCAATTTAATATTCGTTATAATTGCGGATGGGTCTTATTGGATTAGGATAAGAAAAATTAAAAGAAAACTATGCCATGCATACGTAGCTGCAATTATTTTCATCTCAGCATACCTGTTCATTTCTTAATAGAATCACAGCAACATTTTCTTTTCCGTTGTTTCAAGATTCATCTCTGGTACTTTGAATTCAGTTTGTGTGGCCAATCTAATCTGCTCGATTTTATTTTCTTCATATAAAATTAACTCCCAATTGTTTTTATAAATATACCGGGCCAAGATTACGGTTGTACACATTTACAAGATTGGATTTCTTGAATACGGAGAAAACAAAAGAATGAGTTTTGAAAAGGAAGTTTGTTAGATAAAAATTTAGGCTAATAAATAGCCATTCAAAGCTATTCACGATTTCCCTTTGGCTACCATAGATTGACAATGTTACCATACTTAGAAATGGAAACTCTCCATGTCACAACTGCTCCTCAACCATTGCAGGCACATATTTATGATTTAACAGATAATCCATGAGAAATGGATGTGGTTACCTTTTTTAGTGATCATGAGTTGTCGTAATCATCATAAGGTCACTACAAGTAATCTAGATCTTAAAATATTGAAATGAGGGATTCTTTTCTTAGCCAGTGGTTAAGTTTGAGCTATCTTTTACGTCTTGAACTTCCCCTTCCCAATGATTACAGCTAATGCAAATCATCACGCAAGGTCCTTGATATTCCAATTCCATGAAATCACCTGCAAAAACGAAAACTCCAAAATTATAGCCCTCGATAGTTAAGCAATAGGATACTTGTTTCTTAGTCGTTCGATCACCTGACACTAGTTTTTAAAATGGAATTGGCATTGAACGATTAACTCATTGTGTGTCTGTCCTCTTCCAAGTATCTTTGAAAAACATTGGAAAATTTGATGGGGCGTATGATCGAAATTTTTGGGATAGGACACATCTTGAATTAAGCATCTCCTTGCAGCTTATAATGCATGTTGAGAGCTAGTTCATTTCAATAAATTCAATATTCCCATGCTATAAAGTGGATAGTAAGAAGGATCACAATGATAGGCATATTTTAGGCATTCTAAATAATAATTAGGCAGTTGAGATGCTAGTTCCTCTCGTTCAACCACCTTATCCATCGGTTGGAATGTCGTAATTAGTTTCGATTGATTTTACAGATAGAGTGTGTATGGATGTATCTGCAAATTTAAGCTGGAGTTTCTTTAAAGTTGTAGATGCTTCAACAGATCTCAATCTTCTATAACAATTATACTGAGATGGCTATAATTTAATACTATTTCCCACCATCACTTTTCACTTTATGTTTCCAGCTGTAAGAGTTGTTGTTTTCCAACGATTTGATTTTGTTCACCACCAACGGTTTTATTGCCCATCAACTCAAATGCAAAAAACAGAGAAAAAAATAATTGTATACAGTTTTAATGTTTTTTCATTTTACATGAAAGGATTTGATGAAGTTGAGACAAGTAGTGTTGTTAGAAGTTGTGACGATGTGATGGAATGCATATCTAATAGGAATCATTATAAGCTGGGTAATAAGAATATTATATGATTGTTTTCTTTATACAGTATCATGTTTACACATTGACTCTTAACACACACACTAGTTTCTTTAACAAGATGAAATCATGCATTTCTAGATAGCCAGGGTCTCCATTTGATCAATGTTGTAGATCTGTGAATTGTATAAAATATTGATGCTTAATTTGTCAATACATTTTATGATCTTGCAACAGGATTCTGAGATGATTTGCTGTAGTTTTTCCACCACCTACTTTTTCGGTCTTGTATTTTCTCGGCAACAAGGGGTTTGCTATACCATGTAAAGGAATCATGCGGGCCAAGAATTCTCTCGACATCATGTTCAGAATACTCTACTCTTGAGATGGTTTTATTTTCATTATGATGGGTTTTGTTTACAATTTTATTTTTGCAGATTTGCATAATTTGTATTATTTTTTTTAGAAACTCTTAGGAAAGAAGTCTGTTGATAACATGCACACTGATATTCCATCTAAGACTTAAACAGGAATTTGCTAGACCTTCATCTACATACATTTTTGTTTTCATTTCAATTTTCTCATGGGTACGTCTGATGAACTTATGGTCACAGCAATATCTTTCAGATGGGGAAATTGATAATCATGCTTAGGTCGATAGCTAGCAATTTCATTTGGATTCTTCCTTTTTGTTTTGAGAATAATAGAAAACTTTATTTTAGTTGTTTTGTTTTGTTTTAAAAAGAAAAATAAAAACAACAAAAATCATAAAATAATCAAATAATAAAAATTGAAAATGCACATTTTAATCTTTTCCTAGAAACAATAATCAACGCATGCTTTTACGATTAACGCTGAAGTGTTTTTCTTAAAGTCATTTTGACAACAATCACAAACGAAACTAGCACATGAAACATGTAAAATTGCATTTTATCTTCTTTCTATATAGCACGCATTTGTACTTATTCTTTCCCTTTTACGTTTTACAATGATCTGACAAGTTCAATTATGGGATTTGTACTAAGATCTTTTAGGTTCAGAGACAATCGCATTTTGCTGCTGAAGTGATTTTTCAAGAATCACAAATTTTTTTGAGAAACATGCTTTGGTAGATAGCTTGAAGGAGCTGTTACTCATCATAAAAATTATGTCATTTGCTATTACATAGAAACCATTCATAAACCCATTTTCAGCATGACTGTTTATCCCATTTTTCCTTCGAACGCACATTAGTCATCCATGTATTGAATTCCACTTTCCACTTCCTTATAAGTCACGATTTCACACATGCCTATATTTTTTGATTCACATACATTTTTTCCTTCTTTTTACATTTCATCTTTCCTTTTGAATAAAACCAGTCACCTCCCTTTCCATGACTACATTACTATGATTTCATTGACATAAACCTTATTGCTACTGAGATCTTTCTTATAGTCCTACCACTATGTTTGTAAAAACTCGCGTTGACTAATGTGAGATTCCTTAAGGCCCACCTTTCAACAAGTCTTGTCCATCGACCTCGAAACGTTATTTAGGATAAAGACTAGAGTCCATTTTGAGTACCTAGAGGCTTGCATGCGTTAATGGAAATCTAGGCTTGCTGACAATCATGGGAATGCATCAATGTCCCTTGATCGTCAGATCTTGCAAGTGGCTTGACATCACCACATCCATTCGTACTTTTCAAGATGTAGTTGGGTAACTTGTCGCTCATTGACATCAATGGTGATTTTCCTTACATTGGTTAATGACATTAATCATTGACTAGTAATCCAATGATTTCTCTTCATGCTCGACAATGACACATCCATTAGCATGATTAGAATTGTACCACCGAGTTTGTAGAGGGTGAATACTATACACTTTTTCTTGACTCCCTCAGTAGTTACAACAACATGACTTCAGCTATATGAGAGTAATACAATTCCTCTTTCATACTCCCTCTTTTCCATGATTCATCAGCAGCGGTTTAGATCCTTCCACTTCACATTCTTTGATTCAGCAGTTACAGTAGTTGCAGTTACAATAGTTGTAGTTACAGCAGTTGCAACTACAGAAGAAGTCAACTTCCACATGATCCTACAGTAGTAACATCTTCCATGCTCCTTCAGTTGCATCAGCCATATTCTTATTGCATAGTTCATCACCATTTTGGGTAAGTGAGGGTATGTTACTTTCTAAACTTTAATCATTTAATTCCTTAACTGCTAGAAAAGAATAATTTGGAAAATTACCTCACCATGCTCCATTTCCTTTTCACTTCCATGACCTGCACTAAGTTGCATGAGGACATGCAACCAATTCAATTAGGGAGGGGGAACTATATTCACTACCATCATTCCATTTTTCATCTCATTTACCATTCATCAACATTTCTTTTCCAACAACATTTTGTTGCACTTTTCTTCATAAGCATTGATATACATATTGGTATGATTCATAAACATAAGGAAAAATATTTTCTTATGCACAGTGATGATTTTTATGCACATTGATATCTTATCATTTCCAGTGAGTGTATGGTTAAATTATTATTGTAGCTAGAAAATAGATAATTAAATTAATGTTGTTAACACAAGAACCAACATTCTTTGTATTCATGGTTGTCACACAAGAACCAACCATAAGAAAATATCAGTCGTTACTCATGTATCTCACACCTTGGAAACATTCATTGTTAAAAACACATTATCAATCAAAGCCATAGTTTAGATGCCAAAATTTCTCAATAAGATCCATGCAAGAATGTACATGAGAATATGCAACAATTTTAGTTAAGGAGGATCAGTGGGACTCAGAAATGTCATATTTTCATCCACTTTTCCTTTCACCATTCCTCACATTTCATCGTCCCATTAACCTTTCATTATACCATTTCCTTACATATATTTGGGTTTCACCTTATTATTTTCCACTTTATTCATTTTAGTATTATAATTGAATTTATGATTAAATGTTAGAAATTAACATGTTTTTCATATATCTTAGATATATGTAAGCTTTGTAATGTGTAGGAATTAATACAAAAAGAATTCTCGAATATCTCCTCCACCATTTCAATGATATAGTTATTCAAATCATATTCCAAGGATAAGATCGTGGATATCTGGTTGGCATATCTTATCTAGGATTTGTGAGAGACATGTGGAGGATTTGAAGGGATCTTATCTTGTAATAATGGGAAAGTAGTTGAGAGTAGTTGAGAGAATAATGGATCTGTAATTATGAGATGTTTATCTTATCTTCAAGGCTCTCATGTATAAAGGAGAGTGTCCTCTCTCCATTTGAGAGTAGTTTTTTATTAGTCTTGATTAGTCTTAGATTGTAGAAGTTAGTCTTGACTTTGTAATTTGGAGAAGGGGATTCTTAGCTTTGATACTTAGTTTGATTCATGCTTTCATTATTGTTTCATGATTTCTCATTTGATTCTTGTAATTTAATTTGAGATAGATTTATTGTGTGAACTCACATATGTTGTTTGTCGTTAAACTCTTCATATGTTGTATTGATTTTCCTTCATGCAAATTTTCATTCCTAGATTAGTTTGATTTCAGCAATTTCAATTCGAAAATATGTTTCATCTTCTTAGATTAGTTCCACTTTGGTCCTGCATATATAGTGCGTGTGCTTCGTAATCCTATGAACCTTGGATTGGCAAATTAAATGGTTGGGAAAGTACTGCAACACAATTAAAACAACATTAATTTCACCCAACACTATTTGTATCCAAAATTGTTTCCTAGCACTAGAACTGTTGTTGCAGGATGCAAACTTGAAACCCAAGGGAACATCAGTGATAGGGAAACATTGATTTAACCGAGGACATTCACATGATAGAAATGGTGAACCAAAAATAAGCTTAACATATAATGAAAACCCTAGCTCCTGGAAACCACAAATAAAATCACCACTAATACATTAAGAAAGGGATAAAATGGATAATCTTACCAAGAATCCAAATCCGAATGTTGGAATTGGTAGAAACAATAAGAACCAATATTGTGGAACAACTTTAACCAACTACTGAAGCATTAATCCATCAGACTCCCTATGTGTCAAAAAATATATGTGATTCCAATTGTTTTGTAATCCTTGCAATTTTTGAGTCGCGCATCTCAGAGAGGGAAAACTGATAGCCCCATAGATTTATAAATCCCAATATCCCTAGAGAAGAAAAAACAATATTAGGATTATGGATAGAAAACCCCACTGACTGTAAGATCCACTTAACTTCAAATGGATTTGAACTCTGGATTTACCTCCAGAACTCCAATTCCTTATGAGTTACATACCCCAAAGTATCCCTTTTCCATGCTACATCAACATGCCCTAACAAAGTATTCACTCATGCTTCAGCCAGTTCCAACAATTCATTCAGCAATTGGACTGATTAATTAATTGAAAAATTGAAGTTGTGCAGCCTTCCCTACAGGTCCTCAAAGTTATTTCTCACAAATAAAATATCGATGGAACAATCCTAGAGCCTTCCAAGTTCAACCTACACAATGATGGATCCTTCCATGTTTTGCCTGCGATTGTGAATCCTACCGAGTTGGTGGCCAGTATGCTTGCAGTTGGAATTTTGCAGCATGAAGAATTGTGGTTGTGGGTTGTGGGATTCCAATGGTCGATTCATCAAAGACTAGATTATGAGCCTAGAGATTTGGAAGTGTGTGGCATGACGATGCCACTTCCATCGATGACTTGACCCAGAGCCATATATATCTTCATCTTATTCTCATCGATGGTGATAAATTATGATTAATACCTCACACAAATATGCATTCAATGGAATTAACCAATGGAATTTAAGAATTCACGTGGATGGTGTCAGGTGGACACTGTTGAATGGTGAGTCACGAGTCATGAGTTTCTCGACTGTGTTGTTGCAAGTGTGAATGGAGATTGGAATTGGACATGTCATCATGGAGTCTATCCTATGGAGTTCCTGACATGCTATCGATTGATTCATATGAGGCCCACCAAATGCTTCCCTAGCCCTGACTCCGCACTTCCCAGTTCCCACTTTCCAAGATGGATGAGTGGATCGGGCTCCTACCTCCAGATTCTGGGCTCGATAGGCTCCTACCTCTGGACTTGGATATTGTAACCCTAGTCTTATAACTAATATAATGACATTTTAATATAAAAAAATAACCATTAAAACCACATTTTACAAAAATATTCAATCGTTTAACAAAATGACTTTAGCCAATTTTTACCTGTATTTGATGGGAAAATTGTCCAAAAACAGGAAAATTCCTGTCAAATTCCAACTCTACTCCCACCTCTTTTTTAATTGCAAGAAGAACATAAGACTGCGGAGAGATGGAGCTTATTTTCTTCATCCTCTTCTTGATGATGAATATTACCATTAAAATTCCCTACACTAAGGATCGCGAAAAAACCAACACTCAATCCCCCCACAATGGCCAACACCACTCCCCCGTTGTAGGACATGGCCACTAGCATAAGGAGATAACCCAACAATGTGTTTTCCACAAATAGCAGAGTATAGATGGTTTTCATAGCATAACATTTGTTATTCCACTTTTTGGGAAGTAGAATCTTCGATCTTGCTGGTTGTCACAGGTGATCCCATTGAAATACATGAATTCTCTTGGACGGAATTACTCTTATTGTAGATAATCCTTACCAGTGTTCTTATTCTCACAACATATTGATAAAAAACACTAGCCATAAAGAACACCAAGAGAGAAGCCCAATACTGCATCACTGTATGGGTCCTCCATCCATCGAACAGAATGATAACCTCCTTCCCACATTAAAATGTCATGGGCAACATCCTCTTGTTTTTATCCTAATATTGGTGATTCTTATGGATTATTTCTTCATGTTTGCATATCACTAGAGAGATTCAATGAAATTGTGTGTTGCAACATAATTGGATTTTCTTCATGCATTTCTTTCAACCTTTACAGACATATAAATACCTCACTAATTGGACTCATGAATGCATGAGGAGGGGCAGTACAACTATGTAAGAGGGTTGACTACAAATTAGCTGCATGTAAATCATTCTTCTTGTTTCGTCATTGGTGATAGTTAGAGTTAGGTTTAACTTCATGTACATGTTTCTATAGAACAATTTGGCTACATGTAAATCTTTCTGTTGTTTTGTGTCTCTTATGGTTAGTTAAAGTAATTAATTTTCTTTCGATTTGCAGATTACCACAACGAGTCAATCTAATTGGATTTTCTTCATTGATTGCTTTACAAACATGTAAATACCTTATTAATTGTACTCATGACATAGTGTAATAAGGTGGACTTCAATTGATATGCATGTAAATTTTTCTTCTTGTTTCATCACTGGTGTTAGTTAGGGTTAGTTAAATGAATTAGTTTCCTTTTTGCAATTGTTACACACTACTGTAAACGTAATATCAGGAGTACAACTCAACTACGTATAAATTAGGGCTAGTTAAAGCAATTAGTTTTTCTATTAGTAATTGTTACACAAGAGTTTTGTAAGCATAACATCATCAACATGTTAAGAAAAAGTATAGCAAGAAGCCACATAGCCAAATCTAGTCCCATCTCCTTCTCAGGATTGGATACATTCCACTTTGACAGTTCAATGAATCCAAGTTGAATGTTGGTCTTTGTTTGTTCCTTTAGTGCAAAGGTATTCTCATTGACTCCACTCTAGAATCAAAACCTTTAATCAAAATTCACTCCCATTCTCAGCATGCAAGTACCTTGCATTCTATGGCTCTAAAAGTGGTCCATCTTGGAAATTAAAGTGGTCCATTCTTTGGTTTTGTAATATCCCAAATACTAATATTCTACTATGTTACTATTCTAGGGCTTTCTTGTATAATCAAGACTTGCAAAAATACTAAATTTAAAGGTGCATGAAAGGTGTTGTGCTAATGGCCCTAAACTATAGTTGAACTAGGGAAAAGATTTACAGGAAGAAGGTAAACACTTAACACTGATAAAATGATGTGAGTCCTCCAAAAAAATGATGCATGCACAAGAGCTAAATGTTGGTTCTCCTCCTTTCATATTGACGCCCAATTGCACACATGTGTCCTCCTTAGGAAGAAGGTGGCATGTTTTATGAAGGGATGGTCGAATGCTGCTGAAAATTTGTAGGACAATTGGTATTCACCTACTAGAGAGTTATAATTTCACATGCATAGATTTGGCCTCCTCTAAGTTCCCTAGAAAATTATTTTGCCTCCTTGGTGCTCATGCTCGTTTCCTCACTGATATGTTGATAATTTCTCCGGATAAAAAAACTAGAAGCTGATCATCACTATATGTCGTCGAATGATCCTATCGATAAAGAAGAAGCTGACATGCAGAGGAAATACTAGGTTTTGGGGTCCCAACGAATCCTTTTGGGGTTCCCAACTATTTCCCAGCTACAAAACATGAACTTATAAATAATCCTTTTGAGTATGCTGGATCACAAAACACGGATTTATAAGGTGCATTTCGTTGATAAACCTGGATTGTCTATCCTGAAAGAGGCTAGGGAAGATACATTAGAGGAAATTTCAACTCAAAGTGGGTCTTTTAACTTTTATTCAAATTCCATGTCATCATGTTTTAGCCAATGAAATTGCTTTAAATTTGAAATACCGTATAGGTCTTAAACACTTTTTTAATATAA
>LPNX010660820.1:41667-71273 GCA_001517045.1 Pseudotsuga menziesii
GCACTATCAAACCCTCATTAGCTGAAGACGTTGTCTTCAACCCCAACTACTGTTGTTGCATGTTGTGATGCTACTCAAAAACTCCAAATCAATAATAATAATCATATATGTCTCCTTTAGTCCAATAACCCTTCTTAAATATATTACAATGCGCTTTTAGGGTTTACGCTCTACTTTTGCATGCATTCATTTCTAATTTTATGTGACTTAATCCATTAGAGGAAATTTCAACTCAAAACGGGCCTCCTAAGGAAAATTAATAAAATAATAGTTAAAATAATAAAATAATATTTATTAATTTTAGAGGAAGAAAAGAAAAAAACTAGTTTTTTGTTTGTATTCTTGACATATCTCCGTGTGTTTTTACTCACATTTAAATCAGGAGATCTAGTTGGATGTAGAATTAAATTCCACATCCAATGAGTACCCACTCGACATAGTTTTGACGGACCCCTCTACCAGAAAAAAATAAATACCTGAAAAAACGTGATGATGACATCATCATCACGTTTTTTTAGGTATTTCTTATTTTTTTGGTAGCGCAGTCCACCAAAAGTGTGCCGAGTAGGTACTTGTTGGATGCAGAATTTAATTCTGCATCCAATGAACTCTCCTAATTGAAATTTGAGTAAAAACATAGGGAGATATGTCGAAAATACGAACAAAAAAAGCAGTTTTTTTATGATACCTATCCCAAAATTTATATTAAATTTTTTTTTAAGACCTATACGATATTTAAAATTTAAATAAATTTCATTGGCTAACACATGATGACATGGAATTTTAATTAGAGTTAAAAGGCCCATTTTGAGTTGAAATTTTCTCTAATGCTAAAGAAATAAGGCTTCTTTTATCAGACTGATGACTTTAATACTGAATGAGTGTCCTGATCTGATATAGGTATCAAATGTCCCAGTCAATTTTCTTTTATACAGTACCAGCTTGAACCTATTTGAATGAAGTAGGTTAGACGGTGTTTTTGTGCTTAATTAGAAGAGGACATTACAGTCCCCCCCATTTGAAATTTCTTGTCATCAAGCAACTGCAAACTAGGATGCTGCAATACTTTCTCTCCCTCCCATGTGGCATCCTTCATAGGTAATTATTTCCATTTTACCAAGTACTCTCGAATCACCATGTTTCAGAGTTTCCTTTCTCGCATCTGTAGGATTAGGTCTGGAATTAGTACTAAAATCCATTCATCGTCTAAGGGAGAAAACTTGGTGGATGGAGCAATGTGTTGTCCTACTATTTTCTTGAGATTGGATACATGAAATACATTGTGAATTTTTCTTTCCTCTAGAAGTTCTAGTTCATAAGACACCTATCCAACCTTCCTGAATACCTTATAAGTACCATAGAAGTGAGGTTTTATATTTTCCACTCCTTTTTTCTTGAGGGAATATTCTCTGTAAGTTTGTAGCCATAAATATACCAGATCTTGTACCTCAAAACTCCTCTCAATCCTTTGTCTGCCTACATATAGATTCTGATGTATCTAAGCTACCTGTAGATTCTCCTTCAGGACCTTGAGAATATCTTGACTTTCCTGTACCAAATATTTGTCCTTTGGTTCCATGATGTCTCCAAAATCCAAGTCTGCAAAATTCAGTGCCTCGTAACCATATAGAGCCTTGAAAGGTGTCATTTTGATAGACAGGTTGTGGGTAGTATTGTAGTAGTACTCTCCTAGGTGTGGCCATTTAATCCATGTACTATGTTTCCATGCTACATAGTTTCTTAGATACCCCTCAATCCACTTGTTAACAATCGATATATTCCAATCACTGGTGCTTATAGCAAGTTCTGTCCCTACCAATCTGAACAGCTCCTACCAAAAAGCGCTAGTGAATTTACTGTCGCGGTCACTGACAATGGTTTTGGGTATTCCATGGAGTCTTAAAAACTCTCTGAAAAATAAATCATCTACCTGTGATGCTGAGTAGTCAGAAGATATAGCAAAGAAGTGAGAAAATTTGGTCAACTAATCTACTACCACATACTAAGCAGTCTCGTCCCTGTACCTTGGGTAACCCTGTAATGAAGTCCATCGAGATGATTTCCCATTTCTTCTTTGGTATCGATAAAGGATGAAGTAACCCTTCCGAATGAGTATGTTAGATTTTATTCTCTTGGAAAATACTGCATTCCCAAACGTGTTGTATTACATCCTCCTTGAGGCCTTTCCATGAGAACCTTTCTATGATCTGTCTGTAATTCTTCAATAACCCCTGATGTCCTAATAAAGGTGAGTCATGCGATTCCTATATGATATTCCTCTTTAAAGAATATTCTAGGATGAGCTATATCCTACCTTTTTAATAGATGATGTCATCAATGATCCTGTACCTGTACTTGTTTGATGATGTCGACACCTAAAGGTTGTATTTTCATAATCCAAACTTGGTATGAGTTTGTGTAACACCTCGGTTTTGACCCCATTTGTGTTAAAATGTATATGATGTATATAGTGTAATTAATCGTGGTGTGAAGCTAAAGGAAAAATACCCACCATCGATTTGGTTGTTTTATGTTTTGGCGATTGAAATCGTTGCCAATGGTATATCATGATATCGAGCACATTTTAATTAAAATAAACCCCAAACAGCTATGTCAATGCAACCATAATGAAAAGGGCATGATTTTTCCTAAGGATAAGGAGGCGGAATTATTAAACCTTGAGCCAATGGGGAAAATCCAAGTGTCAGTTGTTAAACCCATTTAGTTTTCACCCACCCTTTTGACTTACTCACCTTTCCTTGTCTCAATCAATCAACTACCAAATTAAAAACCTCTGATGTTAGTTGGGAAGTTATTGTTGGGCAGTGGTGTGTGGCAGGACTATCAGTCCTTGACCATACGCACACTCCACTAGTAGACTCTTTCACCCTCACATGGGCATTCTTCCATTCTGGCCTATTCTCACGCAAAGATGGGGTTCTTTTTCTCATGCACAGGTCTTGGCATTTTACTCACGCAGAGAGCTAGAAGAGAGGCCTCACATGCATGATTTTGCTATGTGTGTGACTTTTGTAGTTGGGAATTTTGTTGTGTGTATTTCTCTTCGTTGTGGGTCTGACCATGTGAATTCACCTCCACGTGGGTTGTTTTTCCTTCCTCACGTAGCTGAAAAATCAATTGCCATTGGTTTCCCCACGATTTTGGTTTGATGTGGGTTCATTTATGTTTTTGGGTTGTTGTGGGTTCTTATTAAGTCGTTTTGGCCATGATAGGTCTAAGAACGACTCATGAATCGAATTTCCTAGTCAGAGCTATGTATTACCCAAATTGTCACCTCGGTTGTTTTGTGGTGTTTAATTTTCTTCCTTAGAACTGTGAATAGCTTGTTTTGCTATGTGTATGTAGTAGTTGGTATTTGGACTGTGTTGGAGTGGGAATGAAGGCTTTGTATGCTTGATAAACCTGGTGTGTTTGGGAGCCACATAGATAGAGCTAGAGGGATGGATTTCTTCTCCACAACCCCTTAATAGCACTAGAAGGGAAGTGAGGGCCTGAGGGACTGTGTAGCAGAGAAGGGACTGATTCCTTGTGTTGGGTGTGTGTGGGTGTCCTAGAAGTTGGGCTAGTTCTGGTGTAGGTGTCATTTTCTCTTTAGTGAGCCCACCAGCTTAGCATTAAGCTTTTTCGAGCTCTCTAATGGTCTGATAAACCCAACTGTGTTGGTTTGGCTGATTTGTGCATCTTTGGCTATGTGTGAGCCTGCTTAGTTCCTTATTCCTTGGGGAATCATGTCGATCTCGGGGGTGGCAGTGTTGCTAAGAGACTAAGGAGCACATTGGCCTATGATTGGGTGGAACGTTGCAGTGACGTAACTGGTTGCGAGACGAATTCTTCATAAGATAAGTATTCTTGACTATCTCATCTCTACAAATTGTATTTTGTTGTTTAATGAAAATGATGACCATGCTAAATGCTTGAATGTATGGTTTTGCTTCCGCTGTATGGTAACAATGTATGCATGTTTTACTTCAAAGTATTTCAATTTTTTATGTGTGTATGTTCATGGGGCTAGTTTCCCGGATAGATAATGGTATGGTAGCATCCTCTTCGCCGGTCGGAGGGTCTGGGACATTACAGTTTGTAGTTTATACGTTTCAACCCATTTTGTCTGTAAGGCATTTACTAAAGTCGATCTCCACATAATATGGGCATATGTAAATTATCCTTGCAAGGTCCTTTGAGTATCATACTTTACTAATTTGCCTACTGTATTGCTAATATATTTAACACTGTATGGGGCCTAAAGGGAGGAGACATATTTGGGATTTGCAACGAGACCGACATTTTGGATACCACCATAGTAGTTGAATCAAACTATAGAAATCATGGAGTAGTGAAGGACCAAGTCATATTCTCCAAAACCTAAGCCTCTCATAATTTTTTTTCTTGTAATAATCTTGGGAATGGAACTATACTACAAATAAGCCTTTAGAGAACAAGATGATCTAACAATTTTTGGTGTAGTTATGATATATCCATTGGTGTAGATATTCTTATCATGGATAGAAACCATCAAATCTAGAAATCTCTTTTAATAACACAAATGAAATTATACGAGGTGCTTAAGATATAGCTTTAAAGGTCAAAAAATAAAAGTTAAATGATATTTTTTTAAGACTTAAATTTAGAATAACTAAGTAATGTATGTAAAAATATTTGCCTTAATATTGGGTTGTTAATTGAATTACCGACACCTGCTCTAGACTTTTAACTCTTTCTCAAAGCATAAGCATTAGAAGTAGGTGGGTGGATTTATTTCAATTAAAATTCATATATTTCCTAAAAGGTGTTTTCTTTTTCACTGTGTAAAAGGTATATTCATCTAGTATAGTGTACTCTAAAGACTTCTCATTTAGTAGTCTAAAAACTTCTTTGTAATAGAATTACATTTTTTCCCAAACTGATTACAAGAAAATATCTGTGCGTGAAACGTAAGTGAGCACCCATGTTGTCGCTGCAAACTGATAACAGTCAGTGAGCACCCAAACTGATAGTCGCTGCAAACTGATAGATCGACCGCAAACTGATAGTCGGTTCTCGTACTAGATCGAACAGTTAGAGGATAGAGGATAGAGGATGCCAGAGCCCGAGTGTTAATGAGGAGCCAAAGTGTTAGGAATGTGGCAGAGCCTGAATGTGAAGGCCCGCCAGTTAAATTAATCTATCTAGGCTCCAGCCCGTGAGAACAGAAGAGCCTGCGTCTCCGCTTCTATAGGTCCTGTCCTGTATTATATATGATATAACATGCAAACCCTATAAATTATAGTAATGAGCTGGTAGATCAAGAAGGATCAAATGGAGCATGTCTGGAAGTGACAAGGAGTAATGAGGTACACCTGGTAATAGATAGCAATAAATAAAAACTATAATTTCAATTTGAAAGAAAGACGTCAAACAGAAAGACAAACCAGCTACAAGAAGATACCAATGCTCGTAGATTGATAAATACATCAATTGCGTAAAGAAAATGGCCGAGTGGTGTGCAATGTTCCTGTTAGTACATTTTCTACGTTTATACCGAACGTATTTTTCTTGGAGTTTCCTGTAGTCCGGCAAAGTAGCTGATATACCAGCATGAATATTGTTCAATTAGGTAGGCTGGAGTCCAAAAACGATGACTACCATTGGGTATTGTTCAGTACTAATTTGCATATAAACAATAACTACTTTGATTACCATTGGGTACATATAAACAATATGTTAACGCAGAAGAGTCCGTGATAGCTGTTAAAACTTGGAATGCTCATACTACCTTCGGAACTCGATTTCAATCAGTTGCAAGATCTCAATCAATTCATTTGCGAATATAATGTATATATTAATAAAGCAAATTCAAACATTACTTGATCACAATTGAAGAGCTTGAGCTTCTGATCAAGGAACTTTGATGTATAATAACTTTACACAATGTTTGTAATTCAAGAAATAATAACCCTCCGCGCCCAACATATGAAGATCCAATGAATGGTTTAAGTGCAAGAAGAACATGGATCCTGATCAGGCCGATGAATATTACCAACGCTAACGAAAGAGAAAAATCCAACACTCAATCCCACCACGATGGCCAACACCACTCCCCCGTTGTAGGACATGGCCGCCAGCATAAGGAGATAACCCAGCAATGCGTTTACCGCAAATAGCAGAGTTTCCACGGTTTTGATCACAGCGTAACCTCCTCCTCTGGTCTTGATCCACTTCTCTGGCAGCAGCAGATTCAGCTTCGATCTTGCGCATGCTCGTTGTTGAGGTACTGATCCCATTGAAATATATGAATTATTACTGTTATTGTAGGCCATCCTTACCAGTGTTCTTATGCTAACAACATATTGATAAAAAACACTGGCCAGAAACAACACAAAGAGAGAAGCCCAATACTGCATAACCGTATGCGTCCTCCATCCATCGAACAGAATGATCACCTCCTTGCCCCAGTAAAATGTCATGTGCTGCATCCCCATCATCATGGGCATCACCATCATCATTCTTATGGATTATTTCTTCCTGTTTGCAGATCACCAGAGAGAGAGTCAATCAAAATCAAAATCAAATTGCTTGCTCCAACATAATTGGATTTTCTTCATTGATACGGACATATAAATAACTCACTCACTGGACTCATGAGGGGTAGTACAACAGTGTACGAGGGCGGACAACAACTTAGCTGCATGCATGTAAATCTTTTTTCAAGTGCATGTAAATCAGACTAAGAGATGGACTGTTTGTAGATTGCATGGATTGCATGCAGTGGTGTTAGTTTTAAGTGCATGTAAATCTTTTTTCAAGTGCATGTAAATCTTATGTAAATCACACTAAGAGATGGACTGTTTGTAGATTGCATGGATTGCATGCAGTGGTGTTAGTTTTAAGTGCATGTAAATCAGACTGTTTGTAGACTGCAGCTTGCAGCTTGTACTGGATCAAACAATGCTCCCAAAGAGACTCAAACTAAAGAGACTCTGAGGGATGTTAAGAAATCATTTTTTAATGTTTCAAATTGTGGCTTTAATATTTTTGGTCCTACAAAGTCAATCAAAGTGCAGCCATAATTCAATTTTCAGGCTTGCATTTATTTCTAACAAGGAAATTTTTAGTTTCTGAGATAATGAAAGCTATTGATCTGAATAAAGAATAAGTATAAGAAAGTTATTTTCATGTCAAATTAATATTTTAATCAAACAAAAACAAAGAATAAGACTAGCAACCACTTAGCCTAAGAAAGTTCTTCATGTCCAACTAATATTTTAATGAAACAAAAACATTAAGCTTATTTTAAGCCCATAAACCACCAATAGATTCCATCCATGCTTGTTTTAGTTCACTTTTAATTATGTGTTGGGACTTGCTTGAGATTTATTTTGATCCCAATAATTAGAGTTATTGTTGTATAAAATAACTATTTGGTTATGTATATGTGCATGTATGTTTATGTATAATATGCATATAGAACTATATAAGTGTATACTTCCATAAATGTATGGATCATATTTTAAAATATATATGAAAAAAAAAGGATAAGAATGGGGAGATGGAAAAATGGATACATATTTTTTCTTATGCAATCCAAATCACCAAATCTATCTATCTTTTTTCACCATCCACCAATGGCATCCTTCCTCCTTGGTATTCCAAGGTATGCAAACTTGCTCTAAAGGCCTCTTCACCTCTTTTTTAGCTGCAACTTTCACCCTTGCTATAACCAAGGATGGATACTTCATCTTTGATACAACATTTTCTAACACTTCATCACCAAAGTATGACAACAAAGGATTTGATAAATTCCATTGGAACCTTTCACTAATACCTCCTCCACTATTGTGCTTGGCTACAAATACAAGATTTTTTACAGTCATACAACCCCAAACGTATTCTCCATCCCTTCCTCCATTTTAGGAACCCATGTATTGAATATCGAAACTTCTTGCACTTTAACTACAAACTCTTTTTTTTGTACACAAGTGTTGCTACACTTTCGTCCACTTCATCACCATTTCCTTCTTGTTGATGTATTTGTAACTTCAGAATGTATTCACTTGTATATCTTATATTGTATTTCATTGTACCCCAATGTTCCTATCAAAAGAATCATTAATATAATAAATTCATGTAAAGTCATAAATGCGAACCCTCCATTATAAGTTGGGGCAATAGTCCCCACAGTTGAGGGGTACTGGGGTTATTAGACTCTCCTAGTGAAGTCGGCCCTCGTAAGTAATTGTCAAGTGGAAAACTAGTATAAATAGAGAGTGAGTTTCTGTATTTGAAACACACACTCACTCAACTATAGTGCATGAGTGAGAGAAGAGGAGCTCACACAAGTGAGAGAGAGAATAGCCATCGAAGATCATTTTTGTGTTTTTTGTGTTTTACTTTTGCCATTGGTGCTCATTCTATTTGTGAGGAAGTTGTGGGTTTTTCTCCTTTATGGTTTCCCTGAGGAAAACTCTTTGTGTCTCTTGTCTTTTGGGTTTATTGTTGTGCATGTTATTCTCTCAGATAAGATCCTAGATCATATTGATTAAATGATAAAAATATAACATGTTATGAGAGAAAACCTGAGAAAAAGACATTGTGTAGCTGCATAAGCTAGAGCTTCTTAATTTTTGGGTATCTCTCCACAAATCATCAGCAAAGGAGGCTAGGCTAACTCTCCATTGAAGGGCGCATCTTTCTGTTAAAGCAGAATTTGATGTCTTTTTTTTAGAGAGATGGAGCTGATTTTCTTCATCGTCCTTTATCCATCAAAAAGAATGATCACCTCCTTGCCCCAGTAAAATGTCATGTGTTGCATCGCCATCATCATGGGCATCACCATCATCATTCTTATGGATTATTTCTTCCTGTTTGCATATCACAAATCATGAGAGAGAGTCAATCGAAATCAAAATCAAATTGCTTGCAGCAACATAATTGGATTTTATTCATTGATACGGACATATAAATAACTCACTCACTAGACTCATGAGGGGTAGTACAACAGTGTACAAGGGCTAACAACAACTTAGTTGCATGCATGTAGATCTTTTTTCAAGTGCATGTAAATCAGACTAAGAGATGGACTGTTTGTAGATTGCATGGATTGCATGGAGTGGTGTTAGTTTTAAGTGCATGTAAATCAGACTGTTTGTAGACTGCAGCTCAATCAAACAATGCTCCAAAAGAGACTCAAACTAAATAGACTCTGAGGAATGTTAAGAAATCATTTTTTAATGTCTCAAATTGTCGCTTTAATATTTTAGGGCCTACAAACTCAATGAAAGTGCAGCCATAATTCAATTTTCAGGATTGCATTTATTGCTAACGAGGAAATTTTTAGTTTTTGAGATAATGAAAGCTATTGATCTAAACCAAGAATAAGTATAATAAATTTCTTCATGTTCAATTAATATTTTAATAAAACAAAAACAAAGAATAAGACTTCCAACCACTTAGTATCTTCTGTCCAATTAATATTTTAATGAAACAAAAACATTAAGGTTATTTTAAGCCCACAAACCACCAATAGATTTCATCGATGCTTGTTTTAGTTCACTTTTAATTATGTGTTGAGACTTGCTTGAAATTTATTTTGATCCCAATAATTAATTTTATTTTCAAATAACTAGAGTTTTTTTATTTTCAAATAATTAGAGTTATTGTTGTATAAAATAACTATTTGGTTATGTATATGTGCATGTTTGTTTATGTATAATATGCATATAGAACTATATAAGTGTATACTTCCATGAATTTATGGATCATATTTTAAAATATATATGAAAAAAAAGCATAAGAATGGGGAGATGGAAAAATGGATACATATTTTTTCTTATGAAATCCAAATCACCAAATCTATCTATCTTTTTTCACCATCCACCAATGGCATCCTTCCTCCTTGGTATTCCAAGGTATGTAAACTTGCTCTAAGGGTCTCTTCACCTCTTCTTTAGCTACAACTTTCACCCTTGCTATAACCAAGGATGCATAGTTCATCTTTGATACAACATTTTCTAACATTTCATCAGCCAAGTATGACAACAATGGAATGGATAAATTCCATTGGAACCTTTCACTAATACCTCCTCCATTATTGTGCTTGGCTACAAATACAAGATTTTTTACATTCATACAATTCCAAACTTATTCTCCATCCCTTCCTCCATTTTAGGAACCCATGTATTGAATATCAAAACTTCTTGTGCGTTAACTACAAACTCTTTTTTTTTGTACACAGGTTGCTACACTTTCGTCCACTTCATCACCATTTCCTTCTTGTTGATGTATTTGTAACTTCGAAATGTATTCACTTGTATATATTATATTGTATTTCATTGTACCCCGATGTTCCTATCGGGAGAACCATTAATATAATAAAGTCATAGAGAATAACCATCCATTGTAAGTGAGGGAAATAGTCCCTACAGTTGAGAGGTACTAGGGTTATTAGACTCTCCTAGTGAAGTCGGCCCTTGTAAGTAATTGTCAAGTGGAAAACTAGTAGAAATAGAGAGTTAGATTCTCTATTTGAAACACACACTCACTCAACTGTAGCGCATGAGTGAAAGAAGAGGAGCTCACACAAGTGAGACAAAGAATAGCTGTCGAAGATCATCTTTGTGTTTTTTGGGTTTTACTTTTGGCATTGATGCTCATTTTATCTATGAGGAAGTTGTGGGTTTTTCTCCTTTATGGTTTCCCTGAGGAAAACTCTTTGTGTCTCTTGTCCTTTTGTTTATTGTTGTGCATGTTATTCTTCAAGATAAGATCCTAAATCATATCAATTAAATGATAAAAATATAACATGGTATGAGAGCTAACGTGAAAAAAAGACATTGTCCAGTTGCAGAAGCTAGAGCTTCTTAATTTTGCGTATCTCTCCACAGATCATCAACAAAGGAGGCTAGGATAACTCTCCATTGAAGGGCACATCTTTCTATCAAAGCAAAATTTGATTCCGGGCATTTTCAATTTTTGACTTGTCACTACTATGAGAAATTAAGGCTTTTCAAAGAAGAGGAATCTTTTAGTGAGCCCGGTATAGGATTTCTCTCCTCCTCAAAATCGAAATTTAGAGACCAAGATCGAAATTTTTGGTTGGGTAAAAATGTGGGAAAGTCAAACCCTAATTTGACCCAAAACCTGAAAACCCTAAAATACTAAAACTAGTAGTTTTGGTACATTCGCTATAACTTGATCTTTGAGAAGGATCAGGAGCCAAAAATTTTACAGGCTGAAGATAAATTCCTGGTGTACCCTATGAAAATGTTCAGCCTTAGATTCACTATATTCTTGGAGATATGATTCCTTCAAATTAGGGTTTGAGCCTATCCGAGGATTCATCCCTAAACAAGACACCTTGGGAGAATTGCTATATATCATGCTATGAAGATCCAAATGAAATTTCTCAAGATGTTGAAAATAGGGCACAGACTATACTTTCTATGGTAAAATTTTCCAACCTTGAAGATGAAACAGTGACATGTGAAAGTATGTACAAGTTCGTTATGCTGAACAGCCTTGAAACAAGTCACCTTGGGAAAACTCTCACTAGTCCCAATTGGTGAAACCAATTATGCTAAAACATGTGGTTTTGGAAAGATCATAGATGAGGATACCTCACTACAAATTTCCAGACACAGAGGAGTAGTAATTCTAGAGATACCGTAGAAACAATATTAGAAATTTTTGTAGAAGAAATTAGAAAACTAGGGCTTCCTCTTTCGAGAGCTTCCCTCCACTGTTTTAAGAAAAAGAGTATATTGGATAGATCACCTTGAAGAGGACCATCTTTCTATCCAATCAAATATGAAATATTCCAAGTTTTGAAAATTAGGGTTTCTCTGACAAACCCTAGATGAGCCAAGATGGACACCTCAAATTGGTAAGATCTAAAATTTTTCTATTTACATTTGAGGTTCTCATTTCAAAATGACTAATCACACCAGATTGAAAGCATGTTGAGGCCAACAACGTCTAAGCATGGAACCATGAAATCTCACTCGTTCCTGAAGAAAATGAATTCAACACCTACATAAGTGGAGAGGTTCCGATTCCAAAGGGAGATGAGGCTAAAGCCTTACACAAGAAGAACTTAGTCAAGGCCAAGAGGATTATTGCTGATTCTATCAAGGATCATACCACAAGTTTATTCCCTAGAAACACCTAAAGAGATGTTTGCTTCCTTGACCAAGCTATTTGAATGGAAGAATATAAATCGAAAAAAGTATAGGAACTTAGTGACCCTTGAAGAAATTGACTTAGATCAGTATTTTAGTAAAGAAGCTATAAGATCTAGAGGGAGATGAGGCTAAGGCTAGAGCCAAGAGAATCATTGTAGATTCTATTAAAGATCACCTCATTCCTCATGTGTCATCCTTGAAGACAACAAAAGGAAGTGTTTGATGCTATGATGAAGCAATTGAAGAAGAATAAGACATTGATATAACCACCTTGAATGGCCTCCCAGGATCATGGGATTCATTCATTCGAGGAATGTGTGCCAAAAGGAAGTGATTACCTTCAACAGACTCTACAAAGAGCTCTCACAAGAAGAATCTTGACTCATAATAAGAGAAGAGAAAATGGGAGCAACTGAAGATCAAGCTCTCACGATCCAAAGAAGATCCCTCAAGCGATGAGGAATATGAAGGAATCAACTCTTGAAGAACCTCTTATCCATCTTAGCATTTGGATAAGAAATGACGTTGTTATGAATGAAGAAGATGAGGAAGCTAAAGTCTCAAGAAGGATTCTACCCACGAAACGAATAAAGATAAGTATTCAATTCATGATATTATTTTGTTATGCATTTGTTTATATTCAATTGATGTGTTACGCACGAGAGAATGTTTGCATTAATGAAAGTATAGTACTAATATGCATTTGATGGGTAAGTAGCCCATGGTGCTATACAACTCTCCATTTCTACTTATCTCGAATGAAACCTCTTTGCTAACATATTGGATTAGTGCACAATCTCAATGATGACATGGTAGATATGGAAGGTGTTGGCCATTTTTCCTAACTCGCGCGACCCAAGTTTTGCACAGCCCGTCAACCCAAAAAATACCTAAGATACCGGTCCGACAGAGAAAGCCCCATCAGCAATACCTGCGAAGTAGGTGCAGTCTCACCTGAGATATCTCTTCGATGGGTAACCGTCAGAACCATGTGTCCACGATTGTCAAGGGATTATAATCCCTTGTCGTGTGACCAAGGAGCTTGACCAAGTCATGAGGATGGAGTCATTCCCGCCGAATTGTAGTGCATAGTGCACATATATTTTATTAACTACTAATGGGGTGACACAGATTCGGCCTTAGTACTTCAAGCTTAACTAAATATAAAAGTAGCTAACAGACAGGCGCAACATACCGGCACTCAACAGCGCTTGCGCCGTAGATGTAAACTAATACTCAGAAGCAGCATGTAATAGCCTATTCATGCATTTGAGCTCTTATTGAAAGTGCAACATTCATTCAATCATAACAGGACTTGCATCATAAGTATAAACAAACAAAAACATAAACAACCATACATATTAAACCATCAACACATAGGGAGTTCACGTGAAAACCCGTATGGGGAAAACCACAAGGCACTCTTCATCTAGCATGAGAAATATATCGCGCCTTCAGCCTGCATCTGACTGTAGATTGTCTTAGATATAGCTTTTGGATCAGACTCTTTCTTTCTCTCATGTTCTCTATCTTCTTTCTCCTAATCTACTGCTACCATCTACTAATCTGCACATATCCTGGATCGACCTCTCTAGCATCTGCACCTCTCTAACAAAGCTTCTCTTCTAGTGTGCTAACTATGACTACATCTTGCAGACTTTTGACTACTTTACTACTCAGATCTATCATCTTCACTCTTCTCTCTCATAGATCTCCCCTATGTAACCCTTCGCAAACAATTAAGACTAAAAACACCCTACAATAACCAACTACAGAGCAACCTTCACCAACTATTGAAAATCCAACCGTCTAACTATTGAATCCCTCCTATTTATACTATTTTACATAACCACGTAGGTTTGACTGCATACAGGAAGCCTGTTCACTGTCACCATCAGTCGCCCCTTAGGCTACACATGTGGTGATCACAACTTGACATGAGGCACTAACGACCTTACTTACAATGTGCTTTCACTCATGTGGCATCTCCAGACTTAAGCTGACTTTAGCACCCACGATCGCCCTATCACTTTCGGAATTATTCTACACTTTTGCTACTATTTAACCCTGCAACATCTTTCTTTCGTGAAGTTTTCTGCTTTCGCGCAGGTGACATCTTTTGGGCCTACTCTTTCTTCTACATAGATTTCCTCGTCCGCGCAGTTTTCCTTTGCTCACGTAGGTTTCCTTGCTTGTGCCTGTGCTGCATACCGACTCTTGCGCTTATTTCCTATGCATTTTCCCCATGCCAATATGGCCCCAACACTCACACATAGCTCGTCCCGAGCCACTAAGCAGTGGACATAGAAGGTGGCGCGATATGCACAGCCGCTTATTTAAAAAAAAAATTCTGCTTCCTCTCGTGCACATTTTGTCACTTGTGTTTTTTTTGGTGGTGTTTCCTGCACCACAGCCTTATCCTATACTTAAAAAAAAATTAAACGACGAAGCTTGGGGTTATACAATTTCTTCTTTGGCCTTTTCTGAAGAGTCTATTTCCATAGGTTTTTCCTACGTCTACACTACGCCTTCTTGATGGATTTCTTCTTGATCCTCTTCATCTTCCTGTCCATGTTCATCTTTCTTTTCCTCTTCTTTTTCCTTTTCCTCGTCTTCTTTCTTTTCCTCTTCTTCTTTTCCCTCTTCTTTTTTCTGTTCTTCTTCTTCTTTTTCCTCTCCCTGCACATCCTCGGGTGTATCTTTCAGCGCAGACTGTTCTGTGCCTCCAGCCTTCTGCTGGAATTGGGAAAAATTGGGGTTAAGACACTCTATCTTCCAGCAAGATTCATCTACATGTTTCTTTAGTTCCTGCACTTTATCGGCACTAGGGTGCTCCAACAAGGTATTGGACAATGCCTGCGTGAACTCCTTGATTCACTGCTAGATAGGATGAATTATCCCTGTCACACTTTCATCTTCAGCCTACTTCTTAGTCATCTCCTTGTTGCGCATGATTTCCTCGTCATGCAGGGTTCTTGCCCTGTCCTGGAGCTGCTTGAGCTCAGCACCTTTGGCGTTTTTCTCGTTAGTTGGTAGCTTCTTAATTTCTACCTTCACCGCTAGTACTTGTAGGTATGCTTGCCGTGCCTGTTCAAAAATCTTTTCTGCAATCTCATCATTGACGAGATGTTCCCATGTCATGAAAATTGCTTCCACCGCCTCTGTGCAGATCTTCTGGGCTTCCCTAATCTAGGAAATAGCTTGATTTGCTAATTCATTCCTTTGCTACAGCACTTCAGGGGGCATGCTCGGCTGCTGGTTGGTTCTCATTTCCTAAACCTGTTTCTTTAAGTCTGCAGCCAGTTTGGATAACCGCCTTAGTTGGTGCACAGGTTCTACCTCAACTTCTTCCTCCTCATTTGACAATTCCGCAGCTACCTCCTTTATATCTTGTTCCATTGAAGCCTACTTCTGGGCTTGAGCTTCCAGGTCTTCCTGCTGGCACTTGATAACTTGTTTGCATGCCTTTGCTTTCCTGGTTGCCTTGGCTTCTGGATATCCAACTGCATTTTCCTGGATTTTGACCTCTGTTGTGGCGGATTTCTGAATTGAATATATTTGTGGCAAGGTCAGCTTAGAGAAATCCAAAATTAATGTTTCCAAGCTATGGACACTTGCCTCTTTCTCTGCATCTTCTATAGAAAATTCCTGCGTGGGCATTTCTATTCTTAAGGGCAGGAGCAACATCGGTGTCGCTAGAGTGTCTAGTAGGTCTACACCATAGGTTTTAGCCTGCAAGGTGTCATGCACATGTACAATGGTATCTTTGAGCCGGTTAACTTTCGTAGTGATGGAAGCCATCCAGTTGATTTTCCTGCTCATAATATTACCCAAATTTTTCTCAGCTACTTCGACGACCGCCTCACTAAGAAGATTCAATTCCTCTTTTGCTATTCCCATGACTTGGGGTTGGTTATCCTTCTGCTTCTTCCTATGTGGGATGCTGAAGGCTTCCTCATCTTCCTCCATGGGCTCTTTTCCCTTCCTCTTCCTGGTTCTTTCGGTGCGCACCTCCTCATCCATAGGGGGTATTCTTCCCTGGCATTGGTAGGGTCTCTCTCTTCTTCTTTTTCTTCTTGGGAGTCATCTTGATTCTCCCAGGTACCATTATTGGTGTTGTCCTGGGGTGGGTTCTCTTGTGGACCCCCTTGTGGTGCTTGCTTCTCTGCAGGCACCTCTTAAGGCTAGCTAAGCCATTATTTAGGCCAATCTTTGATTTCCCTTTCAATATATGCATTTCTGAGGATGAAGAAAGTCGAGAGGTGATGCTTCTTAGGGTCATTACGTGGATGTAGGATGATGTTGTGCGGCCCTAAGTGGAAGTGAATGAATGAATACCTGGACACTGTCGCAATTTTTAGTCGATATTGCTTGTGCACAATTTGCCTAAGCCTTTCTCCCTGGAGAAAGAATGAAAGCTTCGTATCGATCTTGCTCTTACTATCTGTGTGGTATGAGAGGTTTTGGAATGGCATTCCAAGGAACTCTACTGGGATATTCATGGGTCGATAATCTGGTGGTGGATTCCATGTTGCAAATGAGATCAAAATTAAAGGCCATGAAAAGTGGAACTTTGCCGTGGGAAGCTCTTGCGCATCAAGAACGTCATCCATTAGTTCATTCAGGAGGAACTGGGAATAGTTAATTTGTACTCCTTGCGTACAATTTTCTGATAGCTCTATTGTTGCGGAAGTGCAATTGGTAGGACTAATATTTTGTAGGACCTTACTGCACAATATTTTTGCTGCAGCCCTTAAAGCACTATCATTAATAGAGCTAAGGAGGAATCCCTTTCTTCCATGGACAAGATGGTACTTGGTATTCATGCCATTCTTGTCCAGTTTTTCCCCATCCTTGTGCAGGTACGGGGCCGAGGTGATTCCTTGCCATGGAATACCTGCGATGGCTGAGACCAAGTCCACCGTTACCTCATATGGCTAGTCTAGCCAGAGGTAGCCTCCATGGAAGCATACCAGTAGCTTCTTAACATACATTCCAACTAGGGAAGAGCGACTGAAATGTGGCATAAGGAGTAGTTTTAAGATACCTGATTGCTCCAATCCACATGCCTAATCCATTGCAGAAACAATGTTTGCATTTGGCGGTTCACTGGGCTCCGCGGTCATGAATTGATTTCTAGACAGCTCTTTTTTCTTGGTTCTGTAGTCTTCAAACCTCAAGTCCTATGGTTTGGGAGTGATGGTATTTTGAGACCATGTGACACCTTCTGGAATGGTGGGCTCTTCTAAAAGTTTATGTGTGTCCAATGGAACTCTTGTGGCACCTTTCTTCCTCGATGATACACGCAGAGGCAGCAAGTTCTTTTCTTCATCATTCATCTCTACCTCTGGTGGTGATGGTGGTGGAAGAACGGGGTCGACTCTATAGGCCTTGGGTATCTTGACTACGGGGCCAAAGGAAGTGGGGAGGTATACACTTGATGGGGCTCTAGCCATAAAAAATTGGCTCCAGCCAGTTGTACTAGTGGCTCGGTTGCAGGTACCTATGTCAGTTGGCCTCCTATTAGTGGTGGACGTAGTGGCCTCTATGGTGGTTTCTGTGGTGCCTTCATATTAACCTGCATCTTCTTCATCTTTTTTGTGGGTCGACTGGGTTCAAGGAAATAAGGAACCTCTAGTATTGAGCAGGGTGAAGCTAGTGAAATAGTGGAGTCTTTGCTATCACTAGATAACTCAATAATCATGGGATTTAGATCTAAGGGGGGGTTTTGGTTCACTTAGCGGGCTCATCTCTCTGGTTTCTTGGCTCGGTAAGGCAATGTAAAGGTTAAAATGACAGAGGTAACTACCTTTTATAGGTGATCGCCCCCCCCCCCTCCCCCACAACTATGACTGGACGTAATGATGGACCATCTGATGGAGCACATGGGCTCATCCTTCATCACCTTTACTCGCACACTTAGGTTCCATTATGTACTTTTCAGGGTAGTAAAGGGTAATAGGGCAGATGGGACCAAAAATCCCACTGCCATTCTCCTCGTAATTTCCAAGTTAATGCTACTGAGCTGTCAGTAGCGCCGAATTTTTTTGTAATTCCCATGCATTTGGTAGTCCATCAATGTCTACTAGCTATCTACCACTTCCCTCCAGTTGTCTCTTAGCTAGTTCATTAGCGGTTTTACAACGCACCATTTTTCACCGCAAATTCCTTTTCCCGTGTCAAGTTGCACTCGAGATGCTTCTCGCGTTGCTTTCCTCCCTTTAGATATTTATTTTTTACTATACACCCTGCCTTATGGGACCATGTCATAGTCATCGTGGTATGGTTTTAACCATATTCCATTGATCATACCCACAACCGATGTTCCATCCAGCTTATGTAGTTTTACCGTGCCTACTTCAATAATGTGCACAACCACATATGGGCCTATCCAGTGTGTTTTGAGCTTACCTAGGTGCTTGAGAAACTTTCTTTCATACATCAGAAAAATTCCGTTGACCTTGAACTGCTTTGTTATAATGTGACGGTCATGCCACGCTTTCTTCCACTATTTTTCCACATTTTTCTGAAATCCCACAATGAAGTGTTCTTCCTCCAATTGAATCAACTACACAAGTATTTATTCTACAGTGTTTTTATTTGTCATCTCTGTTAGCGTAGTAATTCGTAGGCTTGCCACAATGTACTCCATGGCCAAGACTGCTTCTTTTCCATAGACTAAATGGAAAGGAGTGTATCCAGTAGGTCATTTGCATGTTGTTCTGTAAGACCATAATACTGCTGAGACTTTCTAGTCCCTGTCATCTCTACGCACATTACAGACCTTGGTCAAAGCATTCTCCAGTACCTTGTTGAAAGCCTCAACAGTTCCATTTGCTTGAGGATTGTAGGGTGTTGTCTTCTTGTGATGGAATTGGAATTCTGCAGTCAGTTCAACAGTTATCTTATTTACAAAATGCATACCTTGGTCTCTGATAAGGATATTCGGGTAACCAAACCTTGTGACTACATTTTCAAAAATTAACTTCGCCATAGTTATAGTGATGCAATCTTTAATAGGTATCACTTCTATCCATCTTGTCAAGTAATCTGTAGTAGTTATAATATAGTGTGCACCATTTCGTTTCCCTGGCGGACTAATAGGGCTGACAAAATCCACTTCCCATTTATCAAAGGCCTACAGTGTAATTTGTGGCACGAGTGGAATTTCATCATGTCCTGATGGTTTTCCTGTTCTTTGACACTTGTCATAATCATGGTAGTGTTTGCTTATATCCATATGTACAGTTGGACACCAGAGTCCAGCTTGCAAAATCTTGTGAACCATTTCCTTCTAGGCATAGTGTCCTCCTGAAATACCCACATGCGCTTCAGCCATTATGCATTTCCTTTCATGATCAAAGACGCATCTACGCAGTATTTCATTTGCTCCCAACGTATACAGTTTTCCCATGATTATCATGTAGTCTACGACCTTGACAACTAGTTGTTTCTTTTTCCATGTCGAATAACTTACAGGTGCATAGCCTGTATTCAATAAGTGTATAATAACATCAAATTATTTATCGACAACGTTGATAGCAAACAATTGTGCATCAGGTAGATTATCCTCTAAGTTGTTGGGTTCCTCCCCACTTTCAATGTGTGACAAGTGGTATGGCCCAACATTCACTCGACCTAGCTTCACAATGACTTCAAAGTCAAATTCTTGAAATAGGAGGAGCCACCAGAAGATCTTCCCCCCCAACACTAGCTTATTGACCAGGTACTTCAGCACAGAATTATCAGTGAACATTTTGAAGTGTCCACCCAATAGATAATGCATGAACTTTTGTAGTGCATAGACCATTGCAAGCCCTTCTCTTTAAGTTGTGGTGTAGTTATTCTCTGTTGTTGATAGTTTCTTGCTTGCAAATGCAATTAGGTGATCAATTGCACCCTCTCTTGGTTTTGTTAATACTATACCAAGCGCAATTGATGACGCATCGACATGTACAAAAAACTCCTTCTTCCAGTCTGGGAATATCAATATCGGTGTAGTGGCCATCTTGTTATTTAGCTTATCCAGAATCTCTTGAAATTATCCATTCCACTCAAACTTGGCATCCTTCTTCAGGAGCTTCTCCATTGGTTGGTTATCTCTGCGTATCCTCTGATGAATTTTTGATAATATCCAATATGTCCCAATGTGTATCTAAGTTGTGTGATTGATGTGGGTGGTGGCAGGTCCAAAATAATTTCCACCTTCGTGGGATAAACCAGGATCCCATCGCGGCATACTACATGGCCCAACAATACACCAAATGGTGCACAAAATATACATTTTCTCAAATTCAGTGCAATTTTATACTGGCGACACCTTTCTAGCATCATGCGCAGACTCTCAATATGGTCTCTTACCAGACCAAAAACCGTCCAGTCATCAAAATATACTTCAAGAAACTTATGAATGAAATCTTTAAAAGCAGAAACTACTATTCTAGAAAAAATAGCAGTGGCATTTTTAAGGCCAAATGGAATTACTGTGTATTGGTAGAATCCCCATTCTATTACAAAGGTTGTTTTGTGGTGGTCCTCTTGCACAATTATGACTTGATGGTATCCTGAGAATCCGTCTGTGAATGAATACATTTCTTGTCCATTAATGCTCTCCAAGACTTCATCTGTAAATGGTGTTAGGAATGGATCATGTAAGAAGGCATTCTTTAGCTTCCTAAGGTCAACACAAATCCTGACCTCGCCTATCACCTTTTTGTCCCGAATCCCTATATGGCTTATCCACTCTGACTCTTCAACAGGTTCAGTGATTCCTACTTCCAGCATGCGATCCAACTCTACTTTCACATTTTCTTTATAGCATAGATTTAGTCTGTATGGGCGTTGTTTTACTGGCCTTACATTGGGCTTGAGCAGAATTTTCATTTCGCCCAAATATCCTACTATCCCCTTCATTTCCCTGAAGTTCATTCGGAATAGGTCCTAGAACTCATGTAATAGATTTGTGATTTTGGCTGCTTTCTCTTCGTTCTAATAATGTCCAATGTTAGCAAATTTTGGATTGTCCTTCGACCCAATGTTAACTTTCTTGATCTTTAGCAGCTTGATGAATTGCTCACTGGAAATGTTGCTTCCTTCTACTACGTGTGATCCTTCTGACTCTGGAATTTTAATGTCAGTCATATCATCCACTGGATATTTGAAGAAGTTATAGCAGGTCATCCAGTGTTGAATGGTCTCACAGCACTAGTAGGAATGCACAGTGCAAGGTTGAGAATACACGACCTCTAGTGGAATCTTTGCAAATATCTTCTCCTTAAGGGTATTCAGTGCAATATCAACTATTCATTGCTCATTTGTGAACTAGAATGTGTATGTGAAATTATGTGCAACCTTTTCTTATTCTCGTGTTTCCTGGCGTAGCTCCATAGATGCGTACCAGCCTCTGGGTGTCGTTTCGAGAGTATGGATGAAATTACGAACCCACTCCTGGTGCGGGTAGTTTGAGAACGTTGTGGAACACTACTCCAATTGTTCAACAGGTTCTGATGACCCTGTATATATTTGCATCACAGTTGTGACCTCATATTTGAACCTTACTTCTAGTAGCCTCCTGCACTGCGGCCATTCAGTTATCAAAATTTTGTGCATACCCCACCATCGTGTGGGAGTAGATTTTAGCATGAATTCCAGTGCAGATAGCTGCTGCAAATTTGTTACTAATTCTTTAAACTTGGTCAAGAATGTTTCCAAATTAGGAATTCCTTCGTATGTAGGCAGTGGTCGTGACTGAGTTCCCACTCTTTGGACATACTTAGTTATCCTAGCACATCTCCTCATAGAGACTCCATGTAATCGGTTCTGCTAGTTCTCAAGTTCCTCCCCTGAGTTTTACATACATGAACTCACGCATCTCCAGCTCAAATTACCATCTACACTAGGATTAATGTAATCTTCCTTAAGGGCAGTGACATTATAGATGTTATCAAGGTGATCACCTCTCCCTTTGTTGAACACAGGTTCAACGTACCTTTGTCCTTCTAGTGGATTGAGGGGTGCAACTACCCTCATCTCATCATATTCAAACAATAGGGTCCTTATTTTGAATTTTATGATAGTTTATTTTCCCATTGCCCAATCAATCCCCAACAACACGAGGTATGGGTTAATATCGTCAACTATATTGATGACTTCGAAGTCTGCAAAAGTGTGCAATCCTTCAATATCCACTTGGACCTGACTCAGTCTACCAATGGGCAGGACCTTTTCCTGATTAGCAAGCCTTAATTGAATTGGGGACCATTCTAAGGGTGGATTTCCCATTATTTCCCACATCTAGTGCGTTAAAATGTTAACATTGGATCCTAGGTCGAGGATGATATAGTCCATGTCATAATCACCAATTTCAACGGAAATCCTAAGTTCGTATCCCATTTTGAACTTTGTCTTGATATTGTTGACCTTCTTTGTTGGCGGTTTTTCCTCCGAAAGTGTTTCGATAAGCGCTTCCAACTCTGCAAGTGCATCCCTATCCTGGATTAGTGCCAAACAACATGATAGGAATGCTTTGAGTCTACTAACCTTATCTGCACTCTTGTTCGCATTCTGTTGTTCCAATATATTTTGAAATCTCTTAGGCATATATTTTACTTGGCCTGAGGTATATGGATGTTCCATTCCTACAAACTCTGGGCATACATTCATAAATATACGCTCTTGCACATCAAGTGGTGATTTCTTTTGTGTGGCAGTTCACACCTGCGGTTGTTCTTGTGTCACAATTTCTATCTATGTCGCTTGGTTTGCACCTGTCGCTATACCTCCCCTTGTTACCACTGCTACATTTGGTTCTCATGGTTCTGCGACTATCATTTGTATGTTGGAATTAGCATGCGGGTTGGGAGTGTTGATTAACTTCAGAATGTATTCACTTGTATTTGTTATGCATTGTAACCCGATGTTTATTCCAGGATGTATTTGTAAAGTGCTTGATTCATGTCATGACCCAAGGTTCCTATTGGGAGTTTCTATAATGTAAACAAGTCATGTCAAGTGAAGGTGGGTAACACTCCTATTGTCTACGAGTTAAAGTCCCCACAGTTCCGGGGCACTAGGGTCATTAGGCTCAACTAGTGAAGTTGTCCCTAGTTGGGTTTAGTCAAGTCGGGAATTAGTAGAAATAGGGAGCTAGCCTCTCTATTTATCACACACACACTCACACTCAGTTGTAGCGCAAAGCTGAGGAAGAGAAAGACATTGGGGAAAGGAATAAAGAGGTTACTACTGTTGGGAGATCATCTTACTGTTTTTGGGTTTCACTTTTGGTGCTGATTCTATCTCTGAGGAAGTTGTGGGGTTTTCTCCATTTATGGTTTCCCATGGAAAAACAATGTGTTCATTGTCTCTTGTGTTTGATTGTTGTGCTTGTTGTTCTCTAAGTTAAAGATCCTAATGTTATGCTAGCTTAATGTTAAAAATGTAACATGGTATTAGAGCTAACCTGAGAAGAAGACACTGTACAACTGCGGGAACTAGGGATTCCTACTTTTTGGATCCCTCTCCATAGATTTTCAGCAAAAGAAGGGTGGAATAAATCTCCTCCCTAGGGCGCATCTTTCTGTCGAAGCATAATCCAATTCTGAGGTTTTTCAGTTTTGGACCCGACACTACTGCTAGAAATTAGGGATTTTCACAAAAGTGGAATTTTTCAGTGAGCCCAGGATTGGATTGATCTCCTCCCGAAAATCAAAGTTAGGGATCAAGTTCAAAGCATTTGGTTGGACAGAACTTCGGAAAAGAAAAACCCTAATCTGCTCCTAAACTATCACTGCCGGATTTCAGCTCCAAATCCATATCTGACATCTTGACCTGGTAAGATCTAAATCTTTGGTATTTCCATTTGAGGTTCTTAGTTAAGATTTCTCATCATACCAAGCTTGACAAGAAGCTTGAGGGAGCTGATAACTTCCAAGCCTGGAAGTATAGGATCTCCCTGGTCCTGGAAGAAAATGAGTTGGACTCCTATATGAGTGAGGAGGTTCTAGTTCTAGAGGGATATGAGGCCAAGGCCTTACATAAGAAGAAGTTGGTTATGGAAAAGAGGATCGTTGCTCATTCTATTAAGGATCACCTCATACAGTAGGTGTCCTCCTTCAAGACACCTAAAGCCATGTTTGATGCCCTAACCAAACTGTTTGTAGGGAAGAACATCAATCGGAAGATGACTCTAAGGAACCAAATAAAGAATGTAAATATTTAGAATGAGGAGACCATCCAGTCATACTTCACAAGGGTCTCCCAGATCAAAGAACAACTGGAAGCAGTAGATGAAGAAGTGGAGAATGCAGAAATTGTGATGACAACCTTGAATGGTCTCCCTAGGTCATGGGATTTTTTCATCCAAGGAATCTATGCTACGAAGAAGTTAGTCAAGTTTAGTAGAGTGTGGGAAGAATTTTCACAAGAAGAATCTTGGATAGAAGCTTGAGAATAAAATATGGGAAGTGAAGATCAAGCTCTCACAGTACACTCCAGGAAAGGAAGAAGGTAAAATCATAATCACCAAGGTAAGAATTCTCATCAGAGAAATAATCTTGTAAGAAGGGATCCATCCAAACTTAGATGTTATACATGCGATGAAATAGGACACTTTGCTAGAAATTGTCCCATGAATAAGAATGGATCCAAGAATAAGAAGAACTCAAAAAGAAGACATCATGCTCACACTACTGAGGATGATGATCCTGCCAAGAAGAGAGTGAAACAAGAAAGTGAAGATGAAGATGAATATGTTCCGATCTCCACTCTCATGGGAACTGTCACTCATGGAAGAAAATATTGGCTTATTGATGGGATTCCAATCACATGACAGGTTTCAAGGAATCCTTTGAGAAACTATCTGAACATAATTCACCCCATAAGGTGAAACTTGGGGATGACTACCAATATCCCATAAAAGGTAGTGGTGAATCCTCCTACAAGCTAGACTCCAGAAAGTCTATGAAAATGAAGGATGTCTTGTTTCTACCATGACTAAAGAAGAATATTCTATCCATATCGGCACTGGATGCAAAAGGCATGAGGGTTGCATTTATAGATGGCCAAGTCCTCAGTTGGTCAAGAGGAAATACTATTGACGATGCAATAGTGATTGGAGAACATGAAGGATGATTATACAAATTGATGGGCCATCCAGAACAAGCTTTGGTCCATGACACAGTAGATCCAAATGAACTTTGGCATAGAAGGCTTGCACATGTGCATTACAGAAAACTACCACCTGCAAGAAAAGTTGTTGAAGGTCTTGCATAAATTCAAGCAAAACATGAATGGGTCTGCAAAGGATGGGTGAAAGGAAAGAATACAAAGAAGACATTTCCAAGTAGCGAGAGCAAAGCAAAAGGAATCTTGGAAATCATCCATTCCGATGTATACGGACCAATGTCATGAAGTTCACTAAGCAGGTATGTATACTATGTTTCCTTCATTGATGAAATTTCTAGGAAGACATGGATTTACTTCATGAAGAACAAAGATGAAGTTTTCAGCAAGTTCAAGGAATTCAAAACCTTGATCGAGAACCACACAAAAAGGAAGATCAATACCTTTCAATCAGATAATGGCGGAGAATTCACATCAAATGAATTCAAATACTTATGCAAAGAATCAGGGATTAAGAGGGAGTTATCCACTCTATATAATCCACAATAGAAGGGGGTTGCAGAAAGGAAGAATAGAACTATCATGGAAGCTACAAGAGCAATGCTTCATGATCAAGATATTCCCATGCATCTATGGGCAGAAGCTACCAGAAAAATGGTGTATGTACAGAGCCGTACTACACATAGAGTACTTGAGAATAAGACACCTGAAGAAGTCTTTTCCAGCAAGAAACCAAAAGTCAGCCATCTCATAATATTTGGTTGTCCAGTGTACATACACATTCCAAAAGAGAAGAGAACAAAACAAGATCCTTTAGGAAAGAAGGGTATATTTGTAGGATACTCTGAAAGCTTGAAGGCTTATAAAATATACTTCCCAGAATTCAAGAAGATTGACATCAGTAGGGATGTGACATTTGACGAAGACATAACTTACAAAAAATCCAGAAAGAGACCTACTGAAGATCTTGAAGAAGCAGAAGCACCTAGAATTCATGATACAACCATGAACAAAGAAATTCAAGAAGAAGATCAAGAATTTGAAGAACCATAAAGACCTGTAGATCCACCTCAGGAGAAGAATCCTCATAAGAGGAAACCTTCTTGGGTACGAGAAATTATCCAAGGTGCAGAAAGAAATGGGGCTCTAAAAGAAAATCATAGAGAAAGAAAGAGAACCAGATCCTGCTTCGGACATGTAGCTTTACTATGTGACTTTATCAATAAAGAACCTTCCAATTATGAAGAAGCAGCAGAATGAAAAGAATAGAAGGATGCTATGATTGAAGAGTATCAATAGATAATGAAGAACGATGTTTGGGATTTTATCCCAAGACCAGAAAGGAAGTAAGTTGTAACTTCCAAATGGATCTACAAGATCAAGCATGCTATAAATGGTAGCATAGAGAAATATAAGGTAAGATTTGTGGCTTGTGGCTTCTCATAGAAAGAAGGAATAGATTATGAAGAAACCTTTTCACCTATAGCTAGATACACTTCCATCAGATCGGTTCTTGCTTTGGCTGCAGTGATGAAATGGAAGATACACCAAATGGATGTCAAGACTGCTTTCTTGAATGGTGTAGTGGAAGAGGAAGTGTATGTAGAGAAACCACTTGGTTTTGAGACACATGACAGGGAGTCTCATGTGTGTAGATTGAGGAAAGCCCTGTATGGTTTGAAACAAGAACCTAGGACATGGTACATAAGAATTGACAGCTTTCTATCCAGTTCGGGCTTTACCAAAAGTAAAGCAGATTCCAACCTTTACTACAAGGTTGAAGATGGAAACCCATTGATGCTCCTACTGTATCTAGATGATCTGTTTGTAACAGGTATGGATGGGTTGATTGCTGATACAAAGAGAAATCTTGCTGCCGAGTTCAAAATGAAGGACTTGGGTATGATGTATTGTTTTCTAGGCATGGAGGTGTGGTAGAATGTGGATGGAATCTCCCTCAGAGAAGGGAAGTATGTATTAGAGATCCTGAAGAGGTCTGGGATGATGGACTACAAGGCCATGACCACACCTATCAAATCGAACCTAAAGCTATTGAGTGATGCTTCATCAGAGACAGTTGATGCTATGATATATCATCAGATGATTGGGTCCTTGATGTACCTGACGAACATGAGACCAGACATCTACTTTGCTGTGAACACCTTGAGCCAGTTCATGATAGATCTGAGACATGTTCACTTGATTGCTGCAAAGCATAGTCTGAGGTACCTGATGGGTACAATTGATTATGGGCTCAAGTATGATTCAAATCAAAAGATTAACCTAGAGGGTTATGTTGATTCAGATTGGGAAGGTAGTGCCATCGGTAGGAAGAGCACTTCAAGGTGTTGCTTCAGTATGGGTTCAGGCGTGATCTCTTGGTTTAGCAGGAATCAATCCTGTGTGGCACTGAGTTTAGCTGAAGCAGAGTATGTCACGGCTTGTTTAACTAGTTGTGAGGTAGTATGGATGTGGAAGCTATTGTCTTATTTATTTGATCTCCAGATGGATGCTACTTGTATACATTGTGACAACCAGAGTTACGTGAAGTTGTGAGAGAATCTAGTGTTCCATGACAAGTCAAAGCATATCGAGATGAAGTATCACTATATCAGGGATATGGTGTAGAGGGGAGCAGTGAAGCTCCAATATGTTGCAACGGAGGAACATATAGCTGATGTGTTGACAAAGACATTAGCTAGGGTGAAGCTCGAGTACCTCAGGGAGAAGCTTGGTGTTCTCCAGATCAAGGTTTCCTCCAAGGGGAAATGATGAGACCCAGATCCATTCTGACATGGTGAGAGGATTGGTTCCTTCCATGGTCATATGTAAGGGATGAGCCATTTTGTCCTGGTGAGAGGATTGGTTCCTTCCATTTCAGATGTGAGTGTTAAGCCATTCTAATGTGACTGTAGGATTGGTTCCTACATGATCAGAAGTAAGCGTTGAATTCCATTCTTGGAATGGAGGCACCTGGTTAGTTACCAGGTAGCTCATTTTGGGACTGGGGGCCATTATGATATGATTATAGGATTAGTTCCTACATGATCAGATGTGAGTCCAAGCCCTTCTGACATTGGTTTTCAAATGTAAGTGCAGAGCCCTTTCGACATGAAGGATTGGTTCCTTGCATGGTCAAATATAAGTGCTGAACCCTTCTGACATTGGTTATCAGATGTAAGTGTAGATCCTTTCGGCATGGAGGATTGGTTCCTCGAATGGCTGAGTGTAAGTGTTGAGCCTTTCTGACATTGGTTGACAGATGTGAGTGCTGGGCATTTCTGACAGGGTTGTGGGAGGTGTTCCAACATGGTTAGATGTGAGTGTTGGGAATGCCTTTCTGATATGTTTATAGGATTGGTTCCTACATGATCAGATATAAGTGTAGAATAATAACTTTGTTGTTCCTTAAGGCCTTCGGATGAGGAACTGCTATCAGATTTAGCTAATTTAATTTTTTTGGACCCTTTTTGATGACTAGCTTCTTCAGATTTAGACCTTCTATTTTTCCCTTCAGTCTGAAATTTCTCTATCAGAATTTGATTTAACTCCTCTTGAGTTTTCAGAATTTGTTCATTATCCTTCTTAACTGATTCTAATTCAGTCTTTAGCCCTTTTATGGTCTACAACAATTCTGAGGAGTGAGCAGTTATTTCCTCAATCACAGGTTCTCTGGACATCTGTCTGGTCTTAGTGTTTGGAGTTTCCTCTTCAGCATAATCTCTTAAGTTCTCCATACCTGCCTGTTAGATTCAGAAAAAAAAATAATTTTCTGCTTTTCACATAAAACAAAGTACAGATTAGTATATTATTTTTACTGTTCTGCGAAAAGTAATTGGGCCACATCAATGCCTAGTGTTTGAACCATGCTCTGATACCACATGTCAAAACCCCAAATTTTTGAAAATTTAAAACTTTTAAAATAACATATAATCACATTAAAAGCAGTTGTTAACTGGTTGATTAGTTTATGCTATTTAAAATGTAACTGAATAGTTATTTAAATGTTTTGTACTTTGATAAGCATTTTTCGTTTCAACTACTGATTAAATTTATGTTTGTGACTAAAGGTGATTTGTCGCAAGGGCTGGGCTTACTTAGCTTTCGAGCTAACGCAGCCGTTTTCTTCCATTACAGATATACAGGTAAAAAGTATGATTTGATGCTAACAAGTCTTTGAAGTTACAGTTCAGATTCTGCACACACTTTGTTTAGTAAAAGTTTATACATGCTAGATAGAAATATCATACTACTCAAGGTAATATCTCGTTATTTCTGCTATAAATTTCCTTTGAGATTTAATATTTAAAA
>LPNX010660820.1:72119-99809 GCA_001517045.1 Pseudotsuga menziesii
TATATATTGGAATATGTACAAGCATCATGAAACAAACAATGCATAATCACTATACTAATGATGCATGATTGGAAGACATAACACAGGTTATACCAATGTTCGAAAATCTCTAACATTCTAGCGATGATTTGTTATAAACAAAATTCAAAGGCCGTGGGATTTGGAATGATAGCTCAAATCATACCAATTATTAAAGTGATACGTGGTCGTTTATTAGCCACACTCCATTGTTATATATGTGTTGACTGAACCCTAGATTGTTATTTTCTTTTTCCCTCGGGCCATCGGCCGCTCTGCAAGCTCTTCGGACCAAACCTCTGGAGTATAGACTGCGTTTGCACCATTTGTTGCCTCAGCTCCTCGTGAGATTTGCTACTTGCATTGTGAGGTTGAAAAGAGGTGTTTACAACCTTGTTGTTTGCTTCTGCTCATCACCATTGTTTAACTGGATTCAGTTGGTGACAGTCCCACCATTGTCTGTACCCTCCAGCATTATTAATCCTTCAGCGTGGCGTGGATGGTTCTAACCACTGGCTGTAAGATAGATCATTTCACTCTGCAGGGTTCTTACCCCCTCTGTCGATTCGCTGGAAAAGTTCGTAGCTTCACCGCGAGGGTTGTTAATAGGTAAGAAAGCTATACCTTGCTTTTATTTAAGGTACATTAATTTGTACCAGTTAATATAATTCTTTTATATTTAAATGCTGTTACTAAAACTCTGTGCAAATGTTTTCCCTTGCAGGTGAACCTGGTTCTCTTATTCATTTCCACCAGAGTAAAGATTACGGCTCCAAGACCACGGTAAGCCTTGGTCCTTCCACGGCTTATCACGTTATGTGAAACCCTTAAGCGAATGTACAGAGTTGGTTGTTGCAGCCCTTTTGTTGACCTCCAAGGATTTTCGGGTTGTTTGTTTTTATGTTTGAAAATAAGGATTAAACCCTATCTCTTTATAGAGAGTCCTCCGGCTACGGCCGTGAGTGTAAGATCCTACTTGTAGTTGTTGTTTGGTTTTATAAACTTAGCAGGCTTTAAGCCTGGTGTTTACTGTTTTAAAACATATTTACAGGGCGCACACCTTCATGTATATTTTTATTATAGTTTGGGTTATTAAATAAAGCATAGAACAGTTACTCTTATGATTGTGTGGAAGAGGTTAGGGTTTATACCCTCAGTTCTATAATATTTTGGAATCTATTTCTATTTCTTGTATTTCCTTAACGCAGTATTGGAAGGATTAAAACAAAGTATCCTTACTGTGTTTTATTTAACAACCCTACTGTAAGAAGAATATTACAGGTTTTTCGGTTTATTTAATAATTTTCAATGAGGAGACATTTGTCTCGTTAAATTACTGTTTAGGTTTAAACATTTAAGCTTGATGGTCGAGTGTCCTGTACTCAAGTCTTTTATTCTTGTACATATTTAATTTTGTAAGTATTAATGCATCATTTCTTATCTAAGGTCTGTTTTTAAGAAGAAATAATTCTTCAGGCTTAGAACAGCCTTAAAGTGTTGTTTTACAATGCAACCACTGTGAACCCTTGTGTTATTTTTATAATTATTATTTATTTGTAATAAATAACTATCTAGGGTTTTAACCCCTTTTTATTTACAGTTTGTAAACAATATTGTTTTCGGTTTTAATATAATATAAAATAATAATATTCTTTTGTATCTATGGGTAAAATCGTTACCCTAATGGCTAAGCTCGTTATATGAGCAATTCTATTATTTACCTTTGATTTTATAAGCATCTGAGTTAGTTAAATAAATGAAATTGTTTTACATATTTGCTATCAAGTTAAATACCCGAGTTATAATAGGTCCTCCTTGTATTTAAATTTGATTGTTTTTATAATTATTGGAATACTATTCAATATTTACTTCTTCGTAGTTTTTACTATTCTTTCAAAACTCTGCTGTAAATAGTTTATTTCCTTAGTTGAAAATGTTTACTTATGAATGTTTTACTTATAATTATTCTACAAGAATGAATTATTAACATACTTCTATTCAGAAAAAGAGCATAAACTCTGTAACCTGTACAACTTAGTTTGAAACAAAAGAAACAAATCGACCAGAAAGGAATAAACATTATAATACACATTATCTACAGTCTTGAATTGTTAACAATAATTTATAATACTAGTTCTTACTTAAACTTATTTTAATAAAGAAACTATCCTGTTACGTAGAATGAACTATAGTAAGCAGTATAAAATTCTAACTGATCCTTTACTATCTGAACTTTACAGTAGAGACAAATAACAACACTAAAAATTAACTTTTCTTTCATTGTTCTGTCTATAAGAAAATAACATGTAAGTTTATGGAAACACTTGAAGTAGCTAAATAGGAACTTGGTTCAGAAGAATACTACTTCTGATCACCGAGATACTATGCTAGAGTACTGTCTGGTGATACCAGATGTGGAAAAACATAGTACTACTAACAGATTTACTTATGGTATTCTGCAATACTAACTTTACTGAAATTTAATTAACTACTTCAGACCTATAAATAGACATAACATGCATCCATTTAAACTCAGTAAACATAAAGAAATAATTACAGAACTTGTTTAAATTGTGGAAAACAATAGCAATGGAGGTCGTTCCTCCCTACCAAATCCTGGAGAGGGCTCAGACAACGACTTCTCAGGACCCCCGAGCTTGCTCTGGTCTCTCTGGCTGGAACTAGGTGCAGCAAAGTCAGATACCAGTCTTCAACTCAGTATTAACTCAGAACTTATCAGTAAGCTCTCCTAGCTAAGAAGCTGTAAAATAACCAAGTTACTGCAGCATTCCTCTCAAACAACTTCCTTACTATTTTTCCCTCTTCCTCAATGAATTTCCTGAATGCATTCTCTCTGGAAAATAACTGAGCAGCCCTCAGCTCTCTTCATTGAGTACTTTTAAAAGATTGCGTAGGTCTTAGTTGGGTTAACTATCATTTAATGAGCCACCTACTCAGATTCCACTTTCTTGGGGAATCATGACCCCAAATATAGGGAAGTTGCCACCTGCAACTTAGGAAGTGTTTGAGGATGCTTCCACTTGTCTTTTTCCTGCCACCTAGTTCCATCCACCAGTTTCACCAGTAACCTCTTTTTAACAGCTCTCCCATGCTGTTGTCTCCATAATTTATTTATTAAATAATAAAATATTCTGAATTACACTCTATTATTGTTGACTCTGCTGAGTCATCAATCCCTACTTAGGATTAATTTTAACATAATTTCTCAAAAATATAATAAAACAATTTACATAATTTTACAAAATTGGGGTATGTGACATACACACCCCCTTAAAATGTAACATCGTCCTCGATGTTACTTATTCTTCATCCTCTGCTACCTCCTGGAACAGATTTGGGTATGCTCCCTGTATCTTACTTTCCAGTTCCCAGGTAGCTTCTTCAGGACTAAGGTGCTTCCATTGCACCTTCAACTGTCCAATTGTGCGATTTTACAGAGTAATTTCCCTCCTCCCGAGGATACAGTCTGGTTCCACCAGAACTTCTCCTACTGGTTCCACCTGTACATCATTCCAATCAATTACATGAGTAGCATCATGAACATACGTTTTTAGAACAAAAATATGAAAAGCATTATGCACTTTTAAGTTAAGGCGGTAACGCTAGCTGATATGCAACTTGACCAATTCTGGATAAAATTTTCAAACGGACCACAGTAACATGGTGCTAGTTTTTCACAACTCCCAAGTCTTAGGGAGATCTTTTTTTGGTCTTACCTTTATAAACACGTGCTCACCCACCTGGAACTCTTTAGGAGTTCTTTTCAAATCTGTTTGGCTCTTTTGCCGATCCTGCGCGACCTTCAAATTTTCGTGCATCTGTTTCACAATCTCTTCCATTTCCTTCAATAATTCTGAAATTCTTCTGGGGTACAAACTCTTTTTTCTTGAATTTAGACTGATTACCATTCTTTTTATCCTTCCCATTGGCTATTCCTTCCTTCTTTTTGTTCTGTTCAAAACAGAATTTTTTTTTTCGCATGGCTTCTTCCAGAGTTTTGGGGTTATCATATTTGATTCTGTCTTTTATATGGTATGGAAAGCAGCTGAGAAACCACTGTACCTTCGGTTTCTCATCAACTAAATACAGCACATACCTTAACAGACTTAAGAACTTGCTGTTTAAGTCTTTCATAGTCATGGACCCAAGCTTTAACTCATAAAAATCCTTGGCCCTTTCTTCATAGTACTGTTCAGACAGGAACTTCTTCTTGAAGTACCTTTTGAAAGTACTCCAATTGACCTCTTTTTCTTTAATCCCTTTAACCCTATTCAAATCTTGCCACCATATATCTGCCTTCCCTGAAAGGTTATATATGGTCATTCTCACCTTCAGCTGGTTTGAATAATTATAAATCTGAAAGTATTTTCTCATCCCGGATAACCAGGATTCTGCCTCTTCTCCTTTTTCCGTTTCTCCATTGAAAGTTGGGGGTTTTATTTTCTTGAACTTCCCAGAGATCTCTTCGTAAGGTTTGTACTTTTTATTTCTCTTATACACCTCCGCTTTGCTACTATCACTAGTAGAATAATAACTTTGTTGTTCCTTAAGGCCTTCGAATGAGGAACTGCTATCAGATTTAGCTAATTTCATTTTTTTGGACCCTTTTTGATGACTAGCTTCTTCAGATTCAGACCTTCTATTTTTCCCTTCAGTCTGAAATTTCTCTATCAGAATTTGATTTAACTTCTCTTGAGTTTTCAGAATTCGTTCATTATCCTTCTTAACTGATTCTAATTCATTCTTTAACCCTTTTATGGTCTGTATCAATTCTGAGGAGTGAGCAGTTATCTCCTCAATCACAGGTTCTCTGGACATCTGTCTGGTCTCAGTGTTTGGAGTTTCATCTTCAGCATAATCTCTTAAGTTCTCCATACCTTCCTGTTAGATTAAAAAAAAAAAAAAATTTGCTTTTCACATAAAACAAAATACAGATTAGTATATTATTTTACCATTACGCGGAAAGTAATTGAGCCACATCAAGGCCTAGTGTTTGAACCATGCTCTGATACCACATGTCAAAACCCCAAAATTACGAAAAATTTAAAACTTTAAAAATAGCATATAATCACATTAAAAGCAGTTGTTAACTGGTTGATTAGTTTATGCTATTTAAAATGTAACTAAATAGTTATTTAAATGTTCTGTACTTTGATAAGCATTTTTTGTTTCAGCTACTGATTAAATTTCTGTTTGCAACTAAAGGTGATTTGTCGCAAGGGCTGGGCTTACTTAGCTTTCGAGCTAACGCAGCCGTTTTCTTCCATTACAGATATACAGGTAAAAAGTATGATTCGATGCTAACAAGTCTTTGAAGTTACAGTTCAGATTCTGCACACACTTTGTTTAGTAAAAGTTTATACATGCTAGACAGAAATATCATACTACTCAAGGTAATATCTTGTTATTTCTGCTATAAATTTCCTTTGAGATTTAATATTTAAAAGAACTGCATTTTGCCTATAAACAAAAATAGTAAAGGACTATTTCATCCAATGTCATAAAATTTAATAAATTTTACAAGTATGATAAACCTTTTATGTTCATCCTGAAGAATGTAATTATTATTTCATAACTTGACATCTAGCCTGTTCCAAAGGTCACAGCTTCACAGATTGACTTCTTTTTGGAAAGGTTATAATAATAACATTCCATGCTTAGAATACATTTTGTTCATCTTTCTACTGATGGGAACTATTATTTACATCAATTCATAGTTATTTTTATTGCAGCATCTATAAATTATGTTTCCCGACAAGTATTCTTGTTATGGTTTAAGAGTCTATAGTCTTTTAGAATGTTTATCTCATTCCCAAAAGTATCATTGATTGGAAACCTATACTATTGGAACCAGTCCTAGATCCATTTCATTTGATCTCTTATGATAACTCAAGACTAGATTAACAAACAAGCAAAGAACAAGCTTTCTAATCTATCTTTCTTTGAAGTCTCTTCTAAATATTGAGTTTGGAGAGTGTCAAGTCTGTTTGACACTAACAACGTTATGACTATAACCAGGAAAATTTATCTCTCTATTCCCCAAGTATTTAGACTGTATACTAAAGTAAACCAAATCAATTTATCATTAATCATGAATTCTCATACCATGAATTCTCATACCATGAATTCTCATACCATGAATTCTATATAGAGTAGACATGTCTATACTATCTTTTGAAAAACTAACTAGATAGCATTGTAGTTGTGAACTATCACAACTAAACTATTTCATAATCTATTATACTATAGTTCCTTGTTATTCTAATTGAGTTTTTATGCTCGTATAGCAAGGTTATGTATAAATAGTAATAGCATGAAATATAATAAACAATATATATTATACAACATATGATATATACGTTGTGCTACGAATGATCTATAGGTAGCATGCAATTAATATATTGGACTATGTACAAGCATCATGAAACAAACAATGCATAATCACTATACTAATGATGCGTGATTGGTAGACATAATGCAGGTTATACCAATGTTCGAAAATCTCTAAGGAACATTCCAGCGATGATTTGTTATAAACAAAATTCAAAGGTCGTGGGATTTGGAATGATAGCTCAAATCATACCAATTATTAAAGTGATACGTGGTCGTTTATTAGCCACACTCCATTGTTATATATGTGTTGACTGAACCCTAGCTTGTTATTTTCTTTTTCCCTTGGGCCATCGGCCTCTCTACAAGCTCTTCGGACCAAACCTCTAGAGTATAGACTGCGTTTGCACCATTTGTTGCCTCATCTCCTCGTGAGCTTTGCTACTTGCATTGTGAGGTTGAAAAGAGGTGTTTACAACCGTGTTGTTTGCTTCTGCTCATCGCCATTGTTTAACTGGATTCGGTTGGTGACAGTCCCACCATTGTCTGTACCCTCCAGCATTATTAATCCTTCAGCGTGGCGTGGCTAGTTCTAACCACTGGCTGTAAGATAGATCATTTCACTCTGCAGGGTTCTTACCCCCTCTGTCGATTCACTGGAAAAATTCGTAGCTTCACTGCGAGGGTTGTTAACAAGTAAGAAAGCTATACCTTGATTTTCTTTAAGGTACATTAATTTGTACCAGTTAATATAATTCTTTTATATTTAAATGCTGTTACTAAAACTATGTGCAAACGTTTTCCCTTGCAGGTGAACCTGGTTCTCTTATTCATTTCCACCAGAGTAAAGATTACGGCTCCAAGACCACGGTAAGCCTTGGTCCTTCCACGGCTTATCACGTTATGTGAAACCCTTAAGCGAATGTACAGAGTTGGTCGTTGCAGCCCTTTTGTTGACCTCCAAGGATTTTTGGGTTGTTTGTTTTTATGTTTGAAAATAAGGATTAAACCCTATCTCTTTATAGAGAGTCCTCCGGCTACGGCCGTGAGTGTAAGATCCTACTTGCAGTTGTTGTTTGGTTTTATAAACTTAGCAGGCTTTAAGCCTGGTGTTTACTGTTTTAAAACATCTTTACAGGGCGCACACCTTCATGTATATTTTTATTACAGTTTGGGTTATTAAATAAAGCAGAAAATAGTTACTCTTATTATTGTGCGGAAGAGGTTAGGGTTTATACCCTCAGTTCTATAATATTTTGGAATCTGTTTCTATTTCTTGTATTTCCTTAACATAGTATTGGAAGGATTAAAACAAAGTATCCTTATTGTGTTTTATTTAACAACCTAGCCGTAAGAAGAATATTACAGGTTTTTCGGTTTATTTAATAATTTTCAATGAGGAGACATTTGTCTCGTTAAATTATTGTTGAGGTTTAAACATTTAAGCTTGATGGTCGAGCGTCCTGTACTCAAGTCTTTTCTTCTTGTACAGATTTACTTTTGTAAGTATTAATGCATCATTTCTTATTTAAGGTCTGTTTTTAAGAAGAAATAATTCTCCAGGCTTAGAACAGCCTTAAAGTGTTGTTTTACAATGCAACCACTGTGAACCCTTGTGTGATTTTTATAATTATTATTTATTTGTAATAAATAACTATCTAGGGTTTTAACCCCTTTTTATTTACAGTTTGTAAACAATATTGTTTTCGGTTTTAATATAATATAAAATAATAATATTCTTTTGTATCTATGGGTAAAATCGTTACACTAATGGCTAAGCTCGTTATATGAGCAGTTCTATTATTTACCTTTGATTTTATAAGCATCTGAGTTAGTTAAATAAATTAAATTGTTTTACAAATTTTCTATCAGGTTAAATACCTGAGTTATAATAGGTCCTCCTTGTATTTAACTTTGATTGTTTTTATAATTATTGGAATACTATTCAATATTTACTTCTTTGTAGTTTTTACTATTCTTTCAAAACTCTGCTGTAAATAGTTTATTTCCTTAGTTAAAAATGTTTACTTATGAATGTTTTACTTATAATTATTCTACAAGAACGAATTATTAACATACTTCTATTCAGAAAAAGAGCATAAACTCTGTAACCTGTACAACTTAGTTTGAAAAAAAAGAAACAAATCGACTAGAAAGGAATAAACATTATAATACACATTATCTACAGTCTTGAATCGTTAACAGTAATTTATAATACTAGTTCTTACTTAAACTTATTTTAATAAAGAAACTATCCTGTTACGTAGAATGAACTATAGTAAGCAGTATAAAATTCTAACTGATCCTTTACTATCTGAACTTTACAGTAGAGACAAATAACAGTACTAAAAATTAACTTTTCTTTCATTGTTCTGTCTATAAGAAAATAACATGTAAGTTTATGGAAACACTTGAAGTAGCTAAATAGGAACTTGGTTCAGAAGAATACTACTTCTGATCACCGAGATACTGTGCTATAGTACTATCTGTTGATAGCAAATGTGGAAAAACACAGTACTACTAACAGATTTACTTATGGTATTCTGCAATACTAACTTTACTGAAATTTAATTAACTACTTCAGACCTATAAATACACATAAGATGCATCCATTTAAACTCAGTAAACATAAAGAAATAATTACAGAACCTGTTTAAACTGTGGACAACAACAGCAATGGGAGGCCGTTCCTCCCTACCAACTCCTGGAGAGCGCTCAGACAGCGACTTCTCAGGACCCCCGAGCTTGCTCTAGTCTCCCTGGCTGGAACTAGGTGCAGCAAAGTCAGATACCAGTCTTCAACTCAGTATTAACTCAGAACTTATCAGTAAGTTCTCCAAGCTAAGAAGCTGTAAAATAACCAAGTTACTGCAGCAGTCCTCTCAAACAACTTCCTTACTATTTTTCCCTCTTCCTCAATGAATTTCCTGAATAACATTCACCTGAATACATTCTCTCTGGAAAATAACTGAGCAGCCCTCAGCTCTCTTCATTGAGTACTTTTAAAAGATTTCCTAGGTCTTAGTTGGGTTAACTGTCATTTAATGAGCCACCTGCTCAGATTCCACTTTCTTGGGGAATCATGACCCCAAATATAGGGAAGTTGCCACCTACAACTTAGGAAGTGTTTGAGGATGCTGCCACTTGTCTTTTTCCTGCCACCTAGTTCCATCCACCAGTTTGACCAGTAACCTCTTTTTAACATCTCTCCCATGCTGTTGTCTCCATAATTTATTTATTAAATAATAAAATATTCTGAATTACACTCCATTATTGTTGACTCTGTTGAGTCATCAATCCCTACTTAGGATTAATTTTAACATAATGTCTCAGAAATATAATAAAACAATTTACATAATTTTACAAAATTGGGGTATGTGACATGTCTAACAGCATCCCGCTTGAGGTCCCAGCCCCTGACCTGGAAGTTGTTTGCCTTTTCTCTTTTGTCAAACATTCCCTTTATCCTCTGTTGATGAACCTCTGATTTTCTTGCAACTTGCTCCCTGATCTGTTGTAACTCCACCAATTCCATCATCCTTCTCATCATATCATTTGGTTCATCTTCCTCTTCCTAAAAGAACTTTGCCACTTGGAGGGTGAGATGGATAGGAAAGATGGCCTCAGTACCATAAACTAGTTTGAATGGAGAAGTCCCTATGGATCTTTTATCTGTCACCCTATCAGCCCATAAGGAAAACTTAAGATTTGAATCCCATCTTTTCTAGTTTGTCTCTGGCAATTTCCTAATGATCCAGACTAAGATTTTGTTGGATGACTTAGCCAGGTCATTGCCTTGTGGGTAATAGGAGGTGGAGTGCACCAGTTGAATACCCATTGATTCACACAATTTAACCAATGCCACAGCTTTAAAGACTTGTGCATTATCAGTTACTAACCTTACCGGGCAACCAAACCTGCTAAAGATGTTCTCATATAAGAATTTCATGATGACTTGATGAGTGGCATTTTTGGTGAGTATTGCTTCTATTCATTTGGTAAAGTAGTCAGTGGCTACTAAGATCCATTTATGTTGTCCACTAGAAGATGGATTTATTTCACCTATGAAATCCAGACCCCATAGCTGGAAATTCCCATTCACTATAACAGGCCTAAGGGGCAAAGATTTGAGTTGTTGCTTCCCTTCAAATCTTTGACATTGGTCACAGGCCCTTACAAAAGTGCATACATCAGCAAAAGGGACTGGCCAATAGTACCCTACTTTTAATATCTTGTGGGCTATGGTTTTCTAGTAGTGGTGGCATCCACATGTACTGGAATGAAAGTGCTACATGACCTGTTCTACTTCCTCTTTATCTAGACACCTTAACAAAATCCCAGACTGATCCCTCCAGTACAACAATTTATCGATTATGCAAAACTTAACATATTTCAATTTAAGAGCTCATGCTTGGTTAGGAGTAAGATCAGGAGAAAATTCTAATTTTAGCAAAAATTGAACGATACATGAGTACCACTCACATGAAGATATGTTCTCAGCTACTACTAGACTGTTATTCTGATCTTGATTTTCCTCTATTTTAACTGCCACCATAGTTTGCTCCTTTGCTGATCTAACGTATGTGAAATTCATTCCCATTAGTTCATAGTTTTCTTTGGCCATGAGTTTGGCCAGACCTAATCCTTTTACCAACTTGGTGGGTTTCACCTCTACATCAAACTCAATGAGTTTGGAAATCCACTTAGCTCTCTTCCCATCAATGTCAGGCTGAGTCAAAACATCCTTCACAGCAGCTGAAGGGACATAAGCAATAACCTTTGCATGGAGAATGTAGATTCTAAAGTTCTTCAAAGATTTTATGAGGGCATAAGCTTGCTTCTCAATTGGGTCATACTTCAGCTCAGCATCTCTCAGGGTTCTGCTAAAGAAATCAATTAGATGATCAAGACCTTCATCATTCTTTTGTAATAGTATAGCTACCACTGTGTCATGAGATGCAAAAGAGAAAATGTAAAAACCCTTGGTGTAGTTTGGACTAATCAGGGCTGGGGCCTCCACGATGGCTTTCTTAATGTCTTCAAAATAATTTCTTGCCTGGTCGGTCCACTTGATTTTTGCATCCTTTTTTAGCATGACTGTTATATGCTTTACCAGCTCAGATAAATTTGGAATGAATCTCCTGACAAAGTTTATCTTTCCTAAAAAGGACTGAATGTCTATTTTTTACCTTGGTATTGACAGCTGCTGAATTTCCTCCACTCTTACTGGATCGATCTTTACACCTTCATCTGAGACTATGTGGCCTAGGAGCTTTCCTTCATTGAGTGCAAACTGGGACTTCTTGGGGTTCAATGATATTCCATACCTTCTGCACTTTAGAAATACCTTTCTCAAATGCTGCAAGTGGTCATGATGGCTGTGAGAGAAAATTTTTAAGTCATCAAAATATATCAGCACATATTTATCTTTTAGCCCTACAAAAGCTAGGTCCATAGCTCTCTGAAAAGTAGCCCCAACATTCATTAGCCCAAATGGCATTTTATCATACATGAAGGTGCCCCAGGGGGTGGTAAAGGCAGTCTTCTCTTGGTCATCTCGGTGCACAGCCACTTGGTTGTATCCAGAGAAGCCATCAAAGAAGGACATGACCCTGGCCCCCAAGACTCTCTGCAGCAGATGTTCCATTTTGGGCAGTGGATAGTTTTCTTTCTTGGAACATTTGTTCAGGTTTCTAAAATCCACACAAAACCTGATTTCTCCATTCTTCTTTCTTACCACTACTAGATTTGCAATCCACTGGGAATACTTGATGGGGATTATGATCTTGGCTTTGAGGAGTTTGTGGATCTATTTCTCAATCACTGGTAATAGAAGAGGGATGATGGGTCTCAGCTTCTATTTGAAAGGAATGGTGTCCTTATCCAAAGGAATCTTGTGCTGGATGATGTTGGTGTCATACGTTTTTAGGTCACTATACTCCCATGCAAATACATCAGCAAACTCTTTTATCAAGTTGTAATATTCATACTTCTGTTCAGCAATGATCCTAGTGGATAGATTTATCAGTTTTGGATGGCTCTGGCTGCCTATGTTGTGCTCTCGGATAGCAAGATCTGGCTCCCTTTTAGCAGGCTTGAAAGGGACATCATTGTTATCAAAAAATTCTTCCAGTGGTACTAGACCTCGGGGTATGTGGTTTCTGGGCAATTGGACGATATCGTGCTCAGTCACTTTATCTTTTAGCTTGAGCTGCTTGGATTCCTACAGGTTAAGGTTTTCTTGGTCTATGTGTATGTCAAAGAAATCATCCACTAATTGAAGGAATTTACTAAGCTCCCCATCATTCTCAAACACCCTCCAAAATTTCACATTGTCTAGCAGAGAGGGTCTGTACTTGACCTGAACATCATAGCTGAGGCTAGGGGGTAAAGGAGGAACAAACAGACTTGCAGAGACACCCAGGGAATTAGCCAGGTGATTCAAATCTCTAGGAATATATGACAGTTCAAAAAACATAAATGAGTCTCTGAATTTCCATACCTCGTCTCTGTAGGCCTTCAGTCTGATATTTTTCATATAAAAAGCATTGTTGACCTGCTGTATGATGAGGTCTGCATCCCCAAAAATTTTCATGCACATGATCCCCATCTCCTTGGGTGCTTTAACTCCCAGCAGTAAGGCTTCATATTCTGCTACATTGTTCGTGGTTTTGAAATCGAGCTTGTACGATAGATGAATGTTCTCCTTAGATGGGGAGATCAACACGACCCCTGTGCTTGCTGAGTTTTGAGTGCTTGCCCTATAGAAATACATGGTCTAGATCATTGTTGTGACTTCTTCAGGATCTGGACACATGGGTTCCATGAGCTGAACTGATGTCTATTGATTATCATCTATTTGCAAAATGCAGAATCTGAAATTGGTGTCCACGCCATAGATCAGATGATTCATTGAGCGGCTCTCCTTGCTTATGATGTATGCTAGCTGATTTTCCCTGTACAGTCTCTTAGTCTCCCCTCCAAACATGGGAATGGTGGCGTACGTGAGATCCATTCGAAGGGTGCCACCCAATCTTTTGCTCCATGACTGGGATAGCAAAAGGCCGAATTTTGGAGGAATATCAGCCACTACGATGTCTATCATTGCGCTTTTCGAAGGCAGTTGAGTTAAGTTTACAACAAGTTCTTTGATGAGGCCCAAGCACTTTACCTTCCTGGAGTCAAAGGAGAATAAATCATGGTATGGCTTGGTAATGCTGAGGCCGATCTCATCCATCACAACCTTTGGCATTAAGTTATGAGAGGCTCCTAAATCCAACAAATAGTTATGGAGGATTTTATCATGGATGTTTAGGGATATATAGAATGGTCGGCAAGATTCCTTTAGGTATTTAATCATGGGGCCCAAGGTTACAATAGGCTTGTCATCTTGCAGGTTCATGAAGTCAGTGTCAATGTGCACCTTGGGATGAAGGGAATTTAGAATGGAGGTTTTAAATGCATCATTCTTCATCAACTCAATTAAAGGGAAAGGGATTTTCAGTTTTTGAATTTCAGATTCAAGGTTGAAGGAATAATGCAGCCTATCTGGAAACCCTACCTCATGAGCTGCAGGTTTGAGTCGGACTTGATCAGGTGTGGTTGAAGGTGCTGGTTTATGCAATGCTTTGGATGGAACATCTACTTTCTTTGGTAAAACAACAACTTTCCTAGTAGGTACAACAGGTTGCTTGATGGGTACAACATTATTTTTGAGTGGAGAAACCAACCTAGACCTCAGTCGGTAACCTCCCTGATTGTCAGCCTAATAGACAACCTCTTCAGCAATCTGCTCATCAATCAGGGCTTCTTCATATTCTTCCTGGGTTAGAAAAGAATAGTCCACCTCATCCTCCATGCAGTGGATATTTTCTTCAACTTCCCCTTCATCTTCAATGAATTTCGGCTCTTCTTCTAATACAACGTTTTGAAATGGAGCTCTTATCCTCTGGTCTTCCCCTTGACTTCTCTCCTTTTTGAGAATCTGAACAGGGGGGTTTCCTCTTCTATAAGGAACAAAATTTGGGTTTCGAGGAGCAAAGTCACTTGGCCCCTTACCCCTCACCAGCATATGTCCTTGGTCCTTCAATTTTGACATTTTAGTAGTCAGGTTATCTAAGAGTTTGGTCATTTTTTCAATCTTGTTCTCTGATGCCGAAGCTCCACTATAGTGTGCTGGATGCTTTCTCCTGTCTACCTTCCCTTTGACCTTCTGAGATGCCAGAATGTTTGACTCTACCTCTAGGGAAGCATCCTGCATAAGTGATAAGGAGGCAGAACTCCTTTCTTTGAGAAGTAGGAAGAAGTCAGAGTCAAAAGCATTCGCATAAGTTATCATAGCTGAGGTACCGGTGAGATTAATCTCAGTAGGGATCTTGCTGTACATGTTGTTGAATCTTTTGGTAAAGTTGGAGACAGACTCACCATTTTCTCTTCTCAGGTTGCTGAACTCTGTGAGGTAGTAGAGTTGGTCTCTCCTCTCTTCCCAATGCTTTAGGAAAACATCATCTAGGGCCTCTATACCTGCCACTGACCCAGCAGGCAGTTCCTTAAACCACCTTCTAGCCTAGCCGTCTAGGCTTTGCACAAAAACTATGGTACATACGTCTTCTTGTTCTATATTTATATTTTCAGCATAGCTATAAAAATCCTTTAGATGTTCTTCAATAGTGAAATCCCCTTCTCCTGTAAACTTAGGCATATACTTGAGGTAATCCCCGGTAGGCATGGCTGCGAGAGGATTTGGAAAAATTAGGGGCACATACCTAGCTACTAGGATCCTTTCCATCTTGGTTAATTGAGGGGCAGCCATATTGGAACTGGGTATGGACAGGGATGTGGAAGGCGACACTGATGAAAATATCTGCTGAGAAGGCAGTGGTATACTTATCCTAGTGGAGTCACCAACAGTGCAATAGTGCTTGAAGATGCCCAAACCCTAGATTATCCTGATGTATATAAAAATTTCCGGGAATTAAAAGTTTCAGCAGAATAAATATCAGCAAAAAGATTTCTTGAAATACCTAATGTAGCGTTTTGTGTAGCACTGTTGGTCTGCCTTAGTAAAGCCCTAGCTTTCCTCAAGATTTCTTCTCGATCTGAAATGGGTGTTGCTAGTGGCCCCTTTGGGTTTGCTCTGGTACTTGGTCTTCTTGAAGCCACCTTTTATCAATGGAGTCGCCAGATAGATGATTACAGCCGTAATAATGTCCAAGCTTTGTCTATCATCAAAGCATGGATCTATGTCGTTCCCCAGGGAAGCTAAGCTTCAATCTTCTGTCCCCGGCAACGGCGCCACTTTGTTATCATTCCAGGAAACTCCTCTAGGTTGTAGCTCAAGGATGCCTGGTAACTTAAACTATTTTTTTGGTTTTTTCTTAATTGGATCAAGCTGAATAACCTATATAACCTCTCACTCTCAAGACACGCATGAAGGTCACTCAATCACAAGGATTTTAGTTGCAACTTGTTTAGTAGTTTGACAAAAAGGTGCAGGGATGGAGAACTCACCAGGATGGAAGAATTACACACATAACTCATGCATATAAATGGCTAAATCCTAATGAGGATGGTGTTTATGAATCAAATATTACTAAATAACCAATAAGATGACAACTATCGACCCTTTAATAAATATGAAAGTTACATAAATGCACATTTAGGCAATAAACACAGTAAAGAAAGAGATGGCTGAACAAATCACAACAAAAGAGCTTATGCTTCAAATAAACCAAATGAGACGCTTGATAATGGAACAGGCTCATAAATCCCCATAGTCGAACCTTTATTAATGAAATAATCATGCACTTTATAGCCATTTACAAAATTTACAGATCTTGAAAATCAGATTTGTTTACCCAAAAAATAATTGAAAGTGATAGATTTTCCTCATTAGGGATTCAAACCCTTGGTAACTATTTGTTTATTTACTGTGAAGATCTAGCTCACTGAGCGGTCCTTTAATGACTGAAGTGGTTGCTAATCATTTCCACTACTGGTTTACTATGAAATTGCCACCAACAACCAGTGTATTGGTGTCTAACTGAAGTGACTTTTCTCGTTTAATCCCCTATATTTTTCTTTATCATGTCACCGTAGATTCGGTGCTCCAAGCCTCTATTTTTCCGCTGTTTATCGCCGTGGTTGCTTATAGGAGGATTTTTCCTCTATTCTATCGGTACCCCAAGTCTCTTTTTTGTGGCAGTGTCGACGCTCCTTATATCACCAACATTGTGATGGATTCTTCTTTTATCCACTATGTGTTCCTAATCTCTGAGCATCAACGTTCTTTATAACTACACATCGGTGATCATGAGTTGTAGTAAATAATGCATCGGAACCTTTATCTTAATGTTGCCACAGTTTCGAAGGTAATACGAACTAAATTTAACCCTCTCGGAAGTTGATTGATGATGTGTGAATTGGAGCTTTAGTCTCCTATGTAGCCAACATTGCGAAGGAGTTTAGTCTTAAATTCATCGATCTATAGCTCTCAGCTTTCCCAATTGCCGCTGATTTCTCCTTGTTATGCTATCGAAATGCTTTTGTGTTAGCTGATTGGAAGCCTTGTCTGTTTGTATTCCGTAGTTGTGGCTCTTTAGTGGACTAAATCACCGGCAGTTAATGTTTTCAAGTTTCGACGCCGAAGTTTTCATGTGATCGCGGACCCTGTAGTTGATCTTTCTTCCGCCGTTACGACCCCTTAGTTAACTAGCTTGCCGCTCCATTGTTCTTAGTTCTTCCGACCACCGACGAATTTCTTCTATTGTCACGCTATCGAAATGTTTCTTGTCATCGATCAGAAGCCGTATTCATTTTTCTTCTTGTCGTTGCGGCTCCCGAGGGAACTAGTTCACCGATCGTTAGTCCTTTAAAGTTCCAACGCCTATGAGTCTGTAGTGTTTTGAAACCCACAGTAAGTTTCTCTTTCGCCTTTGCTGCTCCGTAATGAACTATTTGGTCGATAGTTTAGTCTTTTCAATTTTCAACTTCTGTTACTTGACTTTGGTGGCATTTTAATTTTCCATATCACTAACATTTCGACACCTTTCAGCTTTACCTTGTCGCTACTTAATCCTTAGTTCTTTCGATCTGATTTTATTGCTGAAATTTTCATCTGATCGTAGAGGCTTCAGTTTGTTCTTTTTCTGCTGTTGTAGCTCTTTAGTAGACTAACTCGCCAATAGCTAGTGATTCCACATTCCGATGCTGAAGTTTTTATACGCTCGCGGGACTCGTCATTTGTATATCTTTTTCTCTTTCGGTTCCTTAGCGAACTATTTTGCCGATGACCTTAGTGTTTTCAAATCCTGAACTACTTTCAACGTTGTCAAAGGTCATTGGAAGTCTAAATCGGAATGATTAGTCACTATATTCTCCATAGTTTCGGTTCCTTTCAGAACTAGCTCGCCAATCTGTTAAAGTTTTCTAGTCATGAACTAAGTCTTTCTTCCTTCCATAGTTGCGGCTCCGTAGAGGACTATCTCGCCGATCTGTAGTCTTCACCACTTTCGATTACGTTTTAAAGAACGCTCCGATGGTGTAAAAGTTTCAGTAATATGCCTATCTACCAAAGGGGTTTTCCACCTGCTATTGATCTTCCATCTTTCAATGGCTAATTATATGTTATGATCCTCGCCCAAGCCACCAAAACCACAACTTTGTGAGATTTGCATCAAAAAGTAGAGGTCTTCAAAACTGTTAGTGATCTTCATATCCTTCATTGCATCATTTAAATTCTTCATACTATCAAAAATAAATTTATTTTATTTGGGAGATAACACACAGCTCTGTGAATAAGATGAAAACAATAGGGTGACAAACCCAAACAAAAAGGTGAACAAATCTCAAGTCAACAAGATGACTCAAAGTTGTTCTTGGCCCTAGCGTGGCCAAAACAACTCAGTGGCAACCCAACAAGGTACTTGCATACATAGCAACCCAAAAACAAGGGTAATTCAATAGAAGCCCCAATCTTATAAGGAAACGATGGCAGCATTACACAGCACACAATCCCTAACGCCAACGCTGGAGAACTTACACAGGTAGAAATAGGAAAGGAACCAATTCCCAATCTGTACATGGGGGAAAAGAATGCAGCCAGCAGAACTGTGGGAGAAAACACAGACCCGATTCAATGATGGGGTAACAGAACATTATGTAGGCTAACAATGGTGTAGAAGACACAACTCCCTACATGGACAAGAGCAATATATAACAACTCCATGTGGGAGGAAAATAGATCCACAACCACAATTGGTGAAAGAAGGGAGAACATCGCCGCCTTTACTGGCGGGAGATGGTCCAGACAAAAATCACGATGGAGAACCCAACGGTGTGAGAGGGAGCTGAATGTCTCTGCATGAGGATAAGGATGACCAAAACCATGAATGGAAGAGTGGAGTGAGTGGGAAAGTGGTGACTGTTCCCCTTCCCTTCGCGTGAGGAAGAGCGAGCTCCCTGGTGGAGTGTGCATGGGGCAAAGACTGCAGTCGTGCCACCCACTACTCCCCAGCCATAACTGCTCCCAACTAATCAAACAACAGAAGTTTAGTGGGTGGTCGACACATGGCAACTCCCAATGACCCCCACAGGTTAGACAACCCCCCTCCCCCTTAACCTTAGGAATCATGCCCTTTTCATTTATCGTTGCACCGTCGTAGCTGGCTGTAGGTTTATTTTAATTGATGTACATATTTACATGATTCCAATACTATAGTGTGTCGGGTAGGATGATATACCATCGACAACGATCCCTATTGCCAAAACATACACAACCAAATCCATGGTGGGGCTCTTGCCTTTAGATCCTCACCATGATTAATTACAATATATACATCATGTACCTTTTCATGTAACCGGGATCAAAAGTAGGGACATCACAATCGCCTCCCCCTTGGAATAACACCGTCCTCGGTGTTCCAATACATAGGAATACATATACAATTTACACATCCAAAATTTAAAAATTTTGCATATCTGTCCCACGTTCAATTATTTACTTTGAACGTCCAGGACCAAGACCCTTGTCTTCCATGAGATTCTCAGCTTTCAGGTCATCCCCAAGTATAGGAGCTTTGTGGCTGCTGCCCTCTTTATGTTCCCTCATTGGGCAGTCCCGGTGTAAATGATGTCCTCCGCATTTCCAACATTTCACTGGCTGCTTCATCTTTACCTGCTCAATTTCCTCTGAGTCTTCATGCCTGGACCATTTCTTAATGGATCTCTTGGATGAATGTCCCATCACTGATCCACTTTCCTTGCCTTTACGGATTGCTCCAAGAAGGATTTTTACCTCCTTTTGCAAACCAATAGAGTCTTGCAAAATCTGGTGGTTCATCTCATTCTGCCTTTTCTATATCTTGAGCATCTCTCCAAGATTCTCTTGGGTCCTGGTAATCATTTGAAGGAGACTTCCAGCCAAGTCCAGCAACTTTTGGTCTGCTGCCATGGTCAATGTGCACCAATGTATTTCACTTTTCTCACCTGTGAAATGCATCATTGAATTTTGTTAGACCAAGCATAATATAAGCATTGAATATCATTCAATTAATTGCCCAATTGGCATGACAATCCAAGTCTCATCATGTGCCTTCCCAACAGGCACATGAGCTCATTCATGTCCATTCTGCAAATACACACATTCTATTTTCAGTCATACATGCATTCAACAATGTTTTGTTTTCTCAATGCATATATATATATATATAATCAAAAGGCAAGAGAGAGTAGCAAGAGTTTTTCCCCTCTTTGTTTTGTTCCATCCTGGAACCCACACCACCGCTATGGCATTTCATGCTCTCTACCTCTTTCACTTCACCATGAATGCTGGACCAATCCCTCTTGGTCATGACACTTAGTGTCTCCGGTCTATTTCAGACCTCTCAACTATGGATCCTTCCCACATGGTTTGTCTCGGCTGCTAGGAAATTCACAGTATCACTAGCACCTTTTTCATTACTACTCATTCTGAGCTCTTCAGGATAGTCACACGTCCAAATGCACCCCTAGGATTCTCTCATAGTCCTCGCTTCCAACAATACCTATATTCAAACATAGAATAAATTCACATGTTTAGTTTATTCTCATCAGTTTTTATCTCTTAAACAAGAGCTTAAAACATCATAACCAAATCATATACACATGCATATTAATAATCAAGAATTGCAAAATAATCCAATACTTATCTATATTGTGCATTTCCTTGTTGGTTCACAGGATCCGGCTTTGCTTTGTAAGCCTTGGGATCGCATATGGACTTGGATGTTAGGACAACATGCAGGCTACTTCATAACATCATTTTATACATATATCAGACACAGTCAAGGCAATCTTCAGTTGGATTTATTAGAACATCAACAAATCGCCTACACTTATATCAACAATGCACTTATATCAACAACCAATCATCAGCCAAACCAACACCATTGGGTTTATCATGCCATCAACAATAACACATGCACTTATATCAACAATAAACAACCATTTCCAGGTCTCATTTCTGGTAGTGAGCTCTAATTCCACTACCCCATATCATACAAGAGACCACTCCCTTCTCTGAGTTGACAGTCCCTCAGGAATATCTCCTTCTCTGTGCTCTTTAGTAGAAGGTAGGATGAGCTCAAGCCATTGTCCATTTTGTGTACAAAATAAAAAATATAAGGATATTCGTTAGCATTATTGCTCTAAAACTGTAACCACATTTCACATCATTCACTATCAAGTATTGAGACACCAAGAGTGCGTCCACTCCCTAGGGTATAATCAATATTGAAAAACCCTTCCATGATCTGGCATCAGAAAAGCATACACCCTTTTTTGGTGTGTGCCATGTAGGCCCTGTTCATACTCAAGTAATCGGTCATAATGGAAATAAAATCAAAACATGTTCTGCATACTGAATTCAACAATTTTACATGCATATTCTTATCTAGTGTTATAGAACACTTATCCATTTGCCGATGCAGTATTCCTTCGTTAAGGAGGAATGGGAGCTCCCTTCTCTGAGTTGACAGTCCCTCGGTTTTCCATCCCAACTACTCTTTTCATTTTGTATCCACACATGTCTTACCGACATAATCTATACCATCTCATTCATGTGGCTTACCAAACATGTAGTGCAGATGAGACATTTCCAAAATGTTCAATGGAGTTTCACCCGAAACCCATTTCCAAGATAAGGGAAAACCTTCCCATGAAATTTGGCTCCTGCAGGCCATCACACATGATCTTCCTACAGTGTGTACCCCTGACACATTCATCAAATAGCCAAACAGTCAATCATTATCTGATAATACAATCAAAATTGATTGTTCCATAACCAAGTAATGACATTAGTAATTAAATTCAATAGGAATTTGCAATTCTGTCTACTACAGAAATTGGTTTTCTTGGCAATGAGGTGATCCTCAATTGTGGGTCTCTTGTAAGCAGCACCACTATGCCCATTATAATTTTATGCTTACTAGCACAACATGAATACCCACTTGCAATGCGTCCTCCTGACACAATCTTATGCAAGCCAATAGAGATTAGTAGTTCTCAGTAATTTCTTAAATTCAAAATTCACAAATTCAAATTTACAACTCATTACACATACAAACTAGTTCCACAACCATGAGACTCTTCTCATGAGGTTTGGCTCTTTCACATGGTATATTTCGGCCTTTGTCATGGTCTTACCCACTTTTCCATGCCCCAACAATCTACCTGAAACCTGAACCTCAGTCATCCAAACACTTAGTAAGTCTTGATGCATATAACTTTTTGATTGTTGCAACAAGCACTGAAGCATTTTTAGAATTTATAAAATTCAAATACTTCCAGCTGTTAATCACATCAATATTACCCAAAACTCATTTACTTCACACAATCATTGTCATACTAACATTTGCAAGGTATAGTTGCATCATTTATGTAATTTAAATGAATTGTTTAGATACTCCTTAACTCACAAGCATATCATTATACCACCTTGCCCTTCCATAGAGCATTTCTAGTAGCCCATTGATCATGACTACCCTCTTCATGCACTTACTATCCTACATTGACATCAGCCCTTGAAATGGTTCCAGAATTGTCATCAATTCCTCATTTCAGCCATTAGTTATTCATAATGGCACATACCCTATCTCTATGCATTCATGCAATGCATCACAACAATTTCACCCATACTTATGTATGCATATCTACAACATTTACTCATACTTTTCATATGCATCCATTCAATGCATAACTACAAGATTTATAAAATCTTTTCATGCATACCCACTCAATGCTACCTTGCATTGATTCAAGAATACTATGCATTCAAACATATGATGCATGGCCCAACCATGAATAATTCATATAGGATGGAAGACTATAATCAAGATCATTACACTAGTACAAAATGAGGAATTAGCTACTGCGTGACTAAAAATTCTAGTCACCACAGGTTTTTCAAGTGATTTACTACTAAATATGAGCAATTTTGATTGACCCAACTATAAACGACTAAAATTAACGACTAAGTTAGTCACCAATTAACAAATATGACTAGACAATAAGTGACAGAGTTAAAAATGACTAACATAAATGACTAATTTAGTCACGACATAAAAAATGACTAACTAGAAGAATATGAATTAGTCATTTTTAATTGTGTCATGGAAAATTGCAATTGTGACAATGAAGTGTTACAATTTAGTAAATTTTGTAAATTTTCTACCTTCTATTAGTAATATTGGTGCCATGCACCTCGATCTTCAGAGATCCAACAAAGAAATTGAACGAATTTTCTCTTGACCATATTTATTCCTGTTGCACCATTGAAGCAAACCGTTAAGCATGTGCCAAAGGAAATTAGGTTCCTACAGTTACGAAATAAGTACTAGAACTAGTACCATATCGATACCTAGAAGCATCATATCTAGTTATTAATCCTTCAATGTAAGATTCCCAAGTCCCATATTGAGGTGTTTTTCTAACTTTAATATAACTATCATGATTTGTGACCATCAAACTAGCTGCACCAATCGACGTAGCTTCACCAGGATCAATTCCTCTAAACGTCATAGCAGTTGATCCAATAATAATTGAACCGATGGAAGCACCAAGAACAATATTTTAACCAATCAAAGACTCAATTATAATTAAACTGGGGTGCTGACCCATAACTAGTCTCAGATCCATATGCAATAAAGGTAGAAGCCCGACCCCATCTCGAAGTTTCAGGTAAATATTTTGATTCCTCGATCTCTAACAGTACTCACCTCGTAGAATATGATATGTATAATGCAATGATGACCTCTCCTTATCACTATCAATTTAAACCTCCTTTATGCATTATTGGTGAGGTAAATTTTGCATCTGACATCACCACCCTCCTGATTCACGATGTGCACAACTAGAGACATCTAGTGAGGTCTCTACAACTCCAGATGTTAGTGGATGTGTTTGCTGGCATCAAGCCTCTTCTCTGAATGCAATATTGTTGTCAACCTGTACACTCAAAATTAGTTCCACTGATTGTCGTCAATGTTGTTGCGCATTTGTCTAGTTATGTGCTGGTAAGTTGAATCCTTTTGGGTTAATAGTCACACTAATCTTTGTCGATAAGTTTATTAGGGATTCCATTCATGAATGTGGGGACACATCCAGTGGATTTCCCCACAATATTTATTTGAAAAAAATAGAAAAGTTAAATATCATGAATGAATATATCAATCTTTAAGCCCCAACTTTAGTTGTTAGAGTAATAGCTTGAGTGGGTCTAATGGTTAAGAACATCATGTGTTTCCTCCTAGGAGGTCATATGTTCAAATACGGAGGGGGGTAGGGTATGTACACCTATGTATACTTCAACATTTAAATAGTTGCACAGAGGAGGTTCCTTGTCCCACAAATAAGGGGGTCTCATACAACAAAATTGGTGTCTCGCTTGACTGTGATCTTAAGGATAGATTATTATTATTTCTTGAAAACGAGGAAATAACTTCAACACAAATGGAATGGAAGTACACGAAAAATCCCTTTAGCAAAATAGGTCTACCTAATCAAAACCATAGATTATTCTCAAGAGATGAACACCTTAAGTGATTCAGAGATAAGTTTCAGACTCTAAATCATAAGCTACTAGAACGATTAACATAAATTTAAACCTAATTAATTACTAGGAACTTTGAATTCATTATTATTATTTTTATTATCATAGAACAACAATAATTATATTTACACCCCCCCAAAAAAGTAATGTTTTAGTTTACAAATCCATGGAAAGGACTTGAGTTCTTGATATCTACTTTGAAATTCATTGAAAATAAGATTATACAGGTCACTTAAATTCATAGAAAACACTCGCTTGATATGTGAAAGTTCCTCTGTGGAATTAAGAAGAAATGAAGGAGTGGCAAGCAACGTTCAAAATTGAACCCTTTAGAGCCCTTCGAAAGGGTTCTAGCCCTTCCTAGAAGTGTAAAGTTAAAATTTCCCTTCAAAAAAAAATTAAAATCTAAATTTTACCCTTCTAATTAAGAAGGGCATAATTTATGTCAACATTTCAAAATAAGGGAAACATTTGAAATTACCCATCCATATAAATTTCTCAAGATATTGAATTTCCTATGCTATAAATTTCAAATCGTCATTCAAAATTTTGAAATTTGATAAATTATAATAACTCACTCACTCATGTCATGCACTCACTGCTTAGCTATGCAAGATGACCAGTAATGATTGATCACTATGAGACACTAGCCATCAGGATGTGACTCTGACTCCCAATGGGGCTGCAATCTAAAGTGTGGCAATGTGTCAATGACTATGACTATAACAACAGATAGCAACTACTAGTCTACTACTAGGCCCAAAACAAGCTCAAAACTTTGTTCCTACTACCGATGTGAACCTCGCTACCAATGTCCACTCTTTTTTATTCAAAATGAAATTCAAAAGGCCAGTTTGATGAGTCCTCCTCTACAAGACTTCATATCTTGCATGAATATCATGGACTCATGACAACTATAAAAAACACTCGATTTCATGCAAATACAAATAATGGCATGTAGCTAAGATCACAAACTATACATAGGTCAATTTATGCAATGCTATAGAGAGGTGTCACTAGGCACACGATATGGAGAAACAATGAGTTAGAAAAAACATTTGGACCAAAGCACCCGCACAATGGTTATTAATAAAATTAAAAAAACAATTGTTGGCTCAAGAATAGTCTTTCAATTTGATGGGTGGCATGATCATGATGTAATCTCCCTCCGTCCTTTTATACATTTGTGGTTTCTCACAACAATTGTCCTCAACGGTCACCACCAAAATACATATTAAAATTACCTATGTTTAGACCCTCTTCTCTACAATTCTCATCTCGTATTCATAACTAAGGATTATTATGCATGCACATCCTCGTATTATAATATCAATTAGGTCAAGGCGCAAAGACAACCATAAAATATCAAATGTGTCAAGATGCAAAGAGTAAGAGACAACTATAAGTAAGTATTATATTAAATTTACCATATAAGAATTTAATTGACACTATCAGCTGATATTTGACACATTGGATTGTTGTGATATTCTTATCACTCCTTATGAATGTGATTGCAATGAATTCTTTGAAGGTGAAGTCTATAATTTTAGGTCTTCTTCCTAATTATCATGCCTTTTGGTAAGACAAAAAGGAGGGTAGAGTCCTGCAACAACATGGAAAACGGTTTTGACATAGAGGTATACACATTAATTGTTTTCATTAAATAACTTAAATTTCCTACTTGTGACTATCGATTCACTGAATCGTAGACTAGTACAAAACATAGCAAATTTGAGAGCCGTGAGCCCTTAAATACTCACACCTAGAACTTTCTCAAATCTAGCCATTAGTAAACTTCTTTTTGGTATTTTGGTTCAATTTAAAAGGCAGATTGTTGAGGCTCAAACATGCAATGTGTTGCAAGGCTTTACTTGACTTAGGATTGATTCCATTGCCCCTCCATCCCATACATGTATGCTTTCATGACAAGTGTTGATCAACATAATTTGATGCCCCAACCCCAGTTATGCTAGCATTTCTAACTTGCTTGGTATCTAGGATTTGTTTTTTTAATGTTTTATGAGTTGTGTATTATTTTTTCTTAGGTGCCCAATCCCCATGATTCTTACATCTCTCAAGTTTGGATTGTTTCCCTCTCTCCAGTTTGAATTAATTTTTTGGTTATATATATATATATATATATATATAGATAGATATTATAGCCTCGTTTTGCTTAGTGAATTCATTTTGTATATAGTTAATAGTAAGTAATTCTCTCATGGTTCTAGTTATTCTTTAAGACTATATTTAGTTACGACGTCTTGCAATATGCATAAGGTATGCCCCAATATGGTTATCACATAGTCTAAGTAGCTTTTTTTATAATGAAGTGTGCTCCAACTCAAAAAAATACAATAAAATAGTTGTTATGTTAGTGAACTATAAATTAATGATATATATATGACAAATTAATGTGTTCAAAATAAGTTTGATTGAAAATATATCATTTTTTCATGTGGTCCTAGAATAAATAACCTATAACCTTCCAATTGAAATTAATATGCCCCTTCAAATTGGATCATTGGTGGCCAGTGACAATCAATTCAAAGGTCAATTCAAAGCAGCAGGATTCTTCACGACATGTTTACAAATCTAGAGCTACAGGCTATGGAGGGAAAGCATCCGCAGTTAATCCCAAGAACTCTGGCTAGGTGTGGATTTATTAAACGTATATCACAAGAATTTACTCAATTACATTCTCCAATTTGTCACACAGAGATCCTGGATCAAAAAGCATTTGTTTTTTTTCACTTGCGACTGGATACTATCAAATCCAATGCTATCGGTGGACCGTAACTGTTTTTGGAGGAATTGGGTATCTAGCTTCCTAGGGAGCCAATTTTTCCATCATTTAGTTTAGCATTTAGCACTGATTCTCACCATTAACATCAATTTGGAATGTCCAGTTTATTTTTAATATTATCTTGATTGGAAACGTTTCTAGGATTTGCACTACAGGGCACTGACTTTGTGCCAAGTCAAACAAGTAACTATTCTGGAAAAATTGTACAGAACTTGCTCTCGGCCCTAATACTTATTCATTTGAAATTAATACTATTTGGGTTGAACATTTCACAGTAAGAATGAAACCCTACTGGATTGCTTAATATTTTACCGACCTCATCCATGAACCAAGGTCCCATGGGCCGATGGGTCAAAATGATTGGACCCCAATGCACATCGCGAAGTAGGATTTTATCGCCCCCCCCCCCCCCCCCCCCCCCCCCCCCCCCCCC
>LPNX010660820.1:99876-173703 GCA_001517045.1 Pseudotsuga menziesii
TCTGATTCTCCTTTACACAGGGTACACCAACTCGGGCCTTGGAAGCTCCTCTTTTGTAAATTGTCCCAGGTCGAAGCTTTATTCTCCAATACACACCACATAAAGAGTTTGTTTTTGGGTGGGCATTTAATTTTCCAGAGGTTTTTCCACCACCAGGCCACCTCTTTGTTCAATCCTAGGCCACTCGGAACGGTACATCCCTCTTTCTGTGTATATTTCCCTGCCAGTGCAAAAGTTCCAAATTAGTACATCCTCCCGATATCTTAGGAAAATATGATCTCTGGTGAGTGATATGATATACCCCTCCAAATCCCTAGTGACAAGTGCATCCAATCCTAGTTCCTCAGCCCAGATCCAAGATTGTTCCCACCGTACTAGTTGTACAGGAGCCGCTAGTTGGTGCAGGTGGTATAAACTGGCCTCCCTCAAAGCCTGTATGGTGGGTTCCAATAGTAGATGATGTTGTTGACATCCCACCCAAGGATCTTCCTCGATGCGTATCATTCTCCCATTACCAACACTCCAAGCCAGTCCACCTCCGATAACATCAAAGGATTTAATCACAACTTTCCAAAAAATGGATCCCCCAGCATGGGATTTATCGGGTTTGTGGATCCAGTCCTCCAACGAGAGTGGTTCAATATATTTGTTGATCATGACTGAGGTCCAAAGGTTGTCCATCTGTATAATTCTCCAACTTCCTTTTGCTGCCAATGATTTTGCAAAGAGAAAAATGTTTTTGAGCCCCCAACCCCCAAATCCTTTAGGAATAACAATATTTTCCCACTTGACGCACGGTGTCACCTGGGCCTCTTGTTTCCCGCTCCAAAGAAAATGAAAACAATTGCAACGAGCCTTTTCGAGAATACCCTTGGGGATCCAGGCCAATGTCATCTAGTACACAGTGATAGCTTCTAAAATAGATTTGACCAATATGAGCCTACCTGCCCTCGACAGCCAACAATGGCACCACAATTTGAGTCGCTTGTCCACTTTTTCTATCAACCAGACCCAGTCCTATTTCCGATAGTCGTTAGGTTTAATATAGAAGCCCAGGTAGTGTAAACCCTCCTCCAAAGCTGCAATATGAAAAGGGAAAAGATCCAAAAGGATCAGTTCTTCCTCTCTGGATAAGAGGAAGGGTATGAGAGTGGATTTTCCAATGTTAATGTCCATGCCAGTAGCTTTAAAGAAAAGCTTGAGGATATCATCTAATGTTCGCAAGTCCCTAATAGAGCCCGAACAGAAGATCAAGACGTCATCAACGAAAATAAAATGTGAGATGTTGAGATTCTGTGCAAGTTGCAGCCCAGTGAAGTTGCCCAACCTTGTCGCCTCCTTAAGGGCACGACTGAGACCCTCAGCCACCAACAGGAATAAGAGTGGTGACAATGGGCAGCCCTGTCGAAGCCCATGCTCCACATGGAAGAAAGGAGAGGCAGCACCATTGATCAGAACCGAGAAGGAGATAGTTGTGATATAACTCATAATCCATCTGATAAATGCAATATCAAAACACAAGTGTGTTAATAGAAAACGAATATAAATCCATATTACCTTGTCAAATGCCTTTGCTAGGTAAATTTTGAAGATGGCTCCTTTAATATTTTTGACTTTCATACTATGTATACCTTCCTGGGCCACCCCAATAGCTTCATGAATCAGTATACCTTCCAAGAAACCAAATTGTTCCTTTGAAATATGTTCCGAAATTACCTGCTTGAATCTATTGGCAATCACTTTTGAGACCACCTTATAGATGCAGTTACATAGAGAGATAGGTCTGAAATCATTTAGTGATAGAGGGTTGTCCACTTTTGGGATAAGCGCAATGAAGGTAGAGTTGAAGCAAGCCGGGATCCTACCAGTGATCTGAGTGTCATTCACCACTTGTAAGAGATCCATACCCAGCAGGCCATAGATTTCCAGAAAGAATTCAATCGTCCAACCATCCAGATGAGGACTTATATCCTTCTGGAAACTACTCAGCACACATTTTAATTCCTCCTCCGACACCTCCTCCATAAGGGATTGATTTTCTTCTGGCCCCACAAAAATTGGAAACATATGCGCAGTTCTGATGATTTCAGCAAGAGTAGTATGTGTAGGCGCCTTGAATAGTTTTTTGAAATGTTCAACCCCCAGGGAGGCCATAGCATCAAATGTGTCTTGAGTGTTTCCAAGATCGTCTACTAATCTCCAAACGGTGTTGACATCCTTCCTGCCTTTTGCAAAAGCATGAAAAATTTTAGTGTTTTCATCCATGCTTTCAATCCATGTATCCTTGCTCTTTAGCTGCCACGTTTCCCCCCTTTCCAGCAGAAGCATAGTCCTCCAGCTCTCCAACCTTTTCAGAGCAGCAAATTCTTCATGTGTCCTGAGACTACCACCCTCTTGAGAAAGAATTGCAGCAATATCAGCTTCAACCTGTGTCAATTCTCGGGCATCCCTTATTATTTTTTCATGAGCCCATGGCTTGATCAAAGCCTTCAGATGCCTTAGATTTGCTGGAAAATGGAAATAAGCCGAGTACACATTCCACGGCCTATAGTTGACCCAACCATCAGTAATTAGGGCAATGAAACTTTCATCTTGGAGCCAAGTTTTGTTGAACTTTAAAGGGCAAGCCGGTTTGTTTGGCCCTTCTCTAAGTTCCAGAAAGATTGGAGAGTGATTCGAGAGGCCCCTCGATCCAATACATTGATGAACAAGGTGATGATTTTCCACGATTCTTTCAGAGATAAGAAATCTGTCCAATCTCTTCACCACCTTGCCATCCCCACATCTATTGTTTTTCCAAGTGGGGTTGAGAATTACCGGCTCCACATCCATCCATCCTTTATCCACAAGGAGCCTAGTAAAGTAATCAGAAAGTAAGTCAGGTGTAGCATGACGCCCCCAGACCTCTGCCCGACCTAGAGAGAAATTGAGATCCCCACCAATAATCATATTTTATCCCCCAAACAACGAGTGTTTGGTGATAGTATCCCAGAACAGAATTATATTCAGATAGGGACCATAAATATTAATCACATCAAAAGTATCAACCATATCCAGGGCTTTAATAGAAATACCCAGTACCGATTCCATCCCCTAGACATTAAGAACGTTCACTCTTCTAGAGTTCCAACCAATATCCAGGCCTCCCGAATGGCCTCGAACATCCAAAGTTTCAAAACACCAACCCCCAAACCAGCTTTCAATATTTTTCTTCACCTCCAAACCATCACCCAGCGTTCCTGCAGTAAAATAATCTCGGGCTGGTCTATTTCAACCACCCGTCGCAATGCCGATCTTTTATGGGGACCGGCAAGACCTCGACAGTTGAAAGATAGAATCTTCATCTACGGCCCTTCTTACGGGCATTCACAGCTCTAAGTGCCTTGTCAATCGGAAGTTGTTTTCAATCTTGAAAATCCTTCTTTGCACGCTATTGTGCCCTAGCTAGGTGTGAAACATGACCCCTCCCCCTAGTGGCGCCCACCAGATTTCTTCCCAGGCCTCTGGTGCCACCTTTGGTGCAAGAACACAGGAAATAACCCGAGTCAGAGGATTCAGTTGGTGAGAAAACCGATTCAGGTAGTGCGGGTTTGATAACCAAACCAGAAGGTGAATTCTCAATGATAGCAACAGAGATGGGTGGCTGTAACTCAATAGAATTAAGGGATAGTTTCTTTGGTCCCTCCACCCAGTTAATACCAGAAACATTCAAATGTCTAGTAAATAAATGTAAAGACGAGGGAAGGGAAAAAGAAGGAGTACCCAAAGCACCGACCAGGAAGGGTTCTCTGACCATACGCTCTCGCGCAGCAATCTGTAACTCTCCTGGAGGCTCCACTTCCGCAACACTGCCTTCCACAGAAGGTAAATCAAGACCCACCGATGATATCGGTAGTGATGAGGGCGTCGAAATGTCCCCTTCTCCACCCAATATAGAGTTGCTATATTCCTTCTTTCTGTTGTCCGTGCTATGTGTCGCGAGAGGGTAGTCAATAGCTGGGTGGCCATACTCATGACATTGACGACAACGAAAAGGGACATTCTCGTAGTCCAAAGTTTGTAGGTGCATTTAGTCCTTCCACTCTATCCTCATAGCCCCTGGAAGACCATTTATAATGTTGATACTAACCAAAATATGAGCAACCCTCTTTAATCCAGTGCTATTGAAGGAGAAGTCCGCCTCTAAAAAGTTACCCAGAAGGTTTCCAATGTGCATGAAGTGTTCCATGGTCCAGAATGGAAGCGGCAAGCTGGGAAGCCTGACCCACGTTGGAACCACATCAACATGTTTCCAGCTGGCATCGAACATGGGTTGCCACTTCTTAATAAAAACTGGAGTCTGCTCATAGGACCAATTATGGTTTAATACCCAATTCAAATGTTCCTCATGCTCGAAATTGAAGGAAAACTAGCCTTGCGCCAGCCCATCCACTTTCGGCACCACACCCAAATCCCCCATCCAGCAGTCATTCACCCAAGTATTGATCGCTCGGACCGACAATGCTTTTCCCATGAAACACCCAACTAGAGTGAAATTAACCAAATTTTCCATCGATTGCCAGCTGATATCCTCCTCTACTATGTAGTTTATAATCGTCGTCATTTTTGGCCATTTTCTCTTGCACCAGCCCTTACTATGTGAAATGGAACTGTCTTCATTTCCACCAGTGAGAAAGGGATCAGTGATGGTCAAGCTTGGGTAGCCCTACTACTTCTGTTCCCTAAGATCTCTACCAAAAAATCCCTCCCTCGATTCCTCCACCTCTCCACCCACCAGACCACCTTCAACAAAGGAACCACCGCGTCTCAAATCAGCCTGTAGCCCTGTGCCTCTGGTCGCAAGGAGACCTCCCAATAGACCTTCTTGCAAAGGTGAAACCCCTGAGGGTTGATAAAAGGGTTCTTCTGGCAGCACAACAGCTGCAGGGGAAGAAAGAATAAACCCTGACGGTGAGAATTTTTCCCCCACTAGCGGCGGAGGGTGATTAAATGCCAACAATTCATTCCATTCACACCCAGATTCTTCTGCTAGTTCTTTAGGACCACGTGAGGGGTTAAAACCAAATATTCCTTCAACCATCGGGTCATTGGAATAATCAACCAAATCTTCAACCGGCCCCATCCTAGAAGACATACTGGTATAGTCAAAAAGTAAATAAATCGAGGGTAGAGGAAAAAATGATACCGGTGAAGAAAGTCTCTGATGCCGCAAAAATGAAACCCCAACAGTTCTCTGATACTGACAGGTATGCCTCTAGCCTACAACAGGGCGAGAGCAGAGGGCTCAGGCACTTGCCAGGCCCCTCATGGGGCTCGTGTTCCCAAGCACGCAAGCCTCCTCTGCAAACCCTCTCCCTTGAAACCCTCCATCCAAAACAGCCTCATATTCTGCTTGTACAAATATCAAAATAACAAATGATCCGAATTATGGTGCAAAATGGAAGGATGTCAGTATGTGAGAAGATTGTCATGTCACAAGTTGTCTTCATTGGATGTGAAAAAGCTAATCTATTCACAAGTATGTTACCATACTGGAGCCAAACACAGGGTGTCTGCTAAATGTATTCGCTCAAAACATGTGCTTGCAAAGACAATTATTAAAGTCCTTCTGTGTACATTAGGAATCAATCTAAAACCCCTTTGAACCCCATTTTCGTATAAATTTTATCTTTAAATCCCTTTTTACCCCTTATTTCTTCTAGTAACCCCCCCTAGAGCTGAATGGCTCAAAAAATATGTAGTTCTATCCAAAATATGAGATCAAGACATCCGCTATAGGTTCTCTCATTCCCTTTCATGGCAGAGTAAATACCATTATAGATGCATTTATTGTCTAGTTATTTTTGTGAATTGAGCTAATGATGTTAAGAATCTAAGATTATGTTTTAATCTAATAAGTGTTTTTCTTCAGCCACTCTTCATAGCCTTTGGGCTTACCATATAATGGGGCACAACCTCCTATTCCAGAAACAGTGAGGTTGAGCATTTGCATGCTAGTGAAGTGATCTTTATTTTTATTTCTTATGTTTGAAACTATTTCCAATCACTGTTATATCTAAATTGGCAATGGCAATCTCCAGAATTGGGTCATAGGCAATCTCCAGAATTGGGTCGTATGACCATTGACATGTCATGAATCCCAATTTTCTTTCATTATAGAGGTTTAGTTTCCCTTTTAACATTTACATTCACCTCCTATGTGCTATGCATCAACTTGACTGTAAAGTTATGTACCGTTGCCAAAACCCAAGGGCTTTGGAGGGTGGGGACAAAATAACATTCATGAATTTGGGAATGTAGCGAAGAGTTTATATTTCACCTCTTTCTTTGGTGCAGCATGTAATGAGAACCAAATATATATTTTACTTCTTTCTTTGCAAGATTGGATAAGAAGGTTCATCAAACCCACAACAAATGTTTCAATTATTTGGAAGGCTCTGGCTCTAGCCTTTTGTATCATAGGGAGCTGGATACATTGGAAAGCAGAAAATGGAAGGCACATAACAATAGGTATTTATCCATGGATGGGCTGCGAGGGCGAGCAACCAGCTACTGGTTATCATATGAGTTTATTGAGGACCAAAGATAGCAGAAGATATTGGCATTAGCTGATACAGCTGCACCAAAACAAAACTCAATTTGTCAACATGGATGGAAAGTTTTAAAAAATTTAGGATTAGATGGTCATAAAACAGAACAGCGGACTTCCTTTATTAAAAAATTTCAAAGCTATTATATCAGACTGATCCTGGAAGATGTTCTGATTTGGTCAAAAATCCCTGCATTTGGAATTATACCACAAGTCTGGGTCATACCGCCAATTTCTTGGGAATTGAGCAAGGTGAAGCATGCGGGTGGTGAAATCCGATGTGGAAACTGAATGCATGCCTAAAATATAGATTATTCTTTTGGTTAGAAATATCAAATAAAATTCTAAGCATAACTTCAGATATACTGAAGGGCCGAGCTTTTGTGTTCTTCACATAAATGATGAAGAATCAAGCTCAACATATTGATATGTTGATGGACTCTCCCTTTACTAAAGAGGTATGGAAGGAAGCTCTGTCCGTAATAGGACGCAAAGGTAGATGGGATGGTGCAAATCTAATGGAATTTTTGAAGAACTATATGGAATATGTAGCTGTAACAAAACATGAGGCTGTTCCTAGTGTACTTAGATTTCTGGATTTATGAAATGCCATTCTTTTAGAGGATAAAGCTTACTTGCCCTTGGAAGTTTCTCTTTTAACAAGTATATCTATAATGTCATTAGGAAGACTTCTAAAAATAAACCTGAAACAAATAGGGACATCATATACTGACATATTTAGTCCAGGATGTTTATCTGATGAAGCAAGTCAAGGAAATCCTGGGAGTTGTAGAGCCGGAAGTGTATTGTTTCTTTCATCTTGGAGAAAAAGGTAACATTCTAATTCTTCCATAAAGTTTTAAGGAAATCCATGAATGGGAGGAATTAAGTGTGCACCTACAGGCTACAACCATGAAACTCAACATATTAAATAGTAAAAGTTTATATTTATTATTTATTAGGTCATTTCAGGGTCCAAGGGCACAAACAATGTAAGGAAAAATGATTGTCAAAAAGTATGGCATGTAGACAAACCATTTACTCATTTCAAATGACATCCAATTAAAGGAACCTACAAAGGAAGTATCAAACAATACAGGCCTATTTTGATTGCTTCTCTAATGACTTAATACTCATGGAGCCTACAAAATATGTAGAAATTTGAAAATCAATAATGCACTTGTCAACCAGAGGAAACATCATACTAACATAAGAATGGGGTTTGAGAATACCCACTAATAATCTAGCAGAACAATATGCTCTGTTCATGGGCATAGATTTTATTGTCTCCCTCAATACTCAGAACATCTTACTTGTTCTGGACTCCCTCCTTGTCATCACACAAGCCAAAAAAATAATTTGTTTGGACAATTTGATCGTCAAGAAGCTTCAATTTCATATTATTGACCTCCTGTAGGGGATAAGAGATGCAAATTTGGTCCATGTTAGAAGAATTAACAATTCATTAATTGATCACCTTGCCAATCATGCTACCAAATTGGCTAGAGATGCCCTCATCCAAAATGGGGGCCAATATCTCCACAAGTGGCTCCCCTAAGGTGTTATTTCATGAATTTGAAACTTTGTTTTAATTCCACTCAACTATGCATGGACACCACCCATCAGAATTTCAATTTAAGAAGCCATGTCAAATTCGATATTTCTGATAGACCAAGTCTACTGTTATTGCTCGGTTCTCCCTTATGCAATGTCACTCTAACCTGCCCAATCTAACCCAATCTAGCAGAGAGATTGCAAGTTGAACTTGGCTGCCTTGATGCAGCAGAATTTGGCTGCACCTTGCATGTCTTCTTCAATTTTGATGAGCTGGAAGCACCCAATTTAGGAATTGTTGATACTGACTTTGGCAATAGTGACTTGCTACTTGAGGGACGTCCAACAATTTTGGAGGATTCCCCTGGTTCCTTATCTTCAATTTGGTTAGCTTTGAGAGCAGTCACTCTGGTACTACCCCCAATTCTTATAGGGTAATGAGTACGGTAATAAGTTTTGTGACTTGTCATGTCCACAACCTTTCCCAGTGGTGTTCTGCCATAAGACTTTTCCTCCCTGGAAATCACCGTTTTATTATGATCTTATAAACATCAGGTAAAGCATTAGTAAAGATATGCTTTTTCCTATAAGTTTTCTTTGTCTTCAGTACAAAAAACATAGGACCTTGGGTGCTACCAAACTCCTCATAGAACAGAATATCTATCTGACATTCCAAACTAATCCTCCTTAATTTTAATTTAGCTGTCCCTGGTCATTAAATTTAATTTCCTCCAGAATTGAGTACCCACCTGATGTTTCTGTACTGTTGTCTATCTTCGTCTTCTTTCTTTTGAAATTCTTTCTCTTTCTTCAATGGAAAACTCTACTGCACATTGAATATCTTGGCCATACATTCTTAAAGCCCTTCTTGACTGCTTTGTCGTAAAACCTATATTGAGAAGTGTTGACAAAGATTCAACTGAGACTTGAAGCTGTCCACAAAAACAGACAAAGTCAACATAGTGAACATAGAGGTGCCATTATAATTAACTGAATATTTGTAATAATAAAAGATAATTATGAATGAAATCTACAAGGAAAAGTTTGCAATTAAACAACATAGTCCACAAATAAAATGAATTTCATTGTTAACGTAAATTCAAAGTTTGGACTAAATACCTGCTGATATTTGGCTTGAGCTATTGTTAGTGCTTTGCAAGACTCTTCCAATAATCCTATGTGGTAAGCCACAACACCTTCCAGAAGCTTCAGTCATGTATATCTGTCCAATCATTATTATTTATCAAATAAATCTATGAAGGACACCTTCTAATGCAATCCAAATGTGGAAAAGAACAAATATATACTAACAACATTTAGGTCCACTCATAACATATATGGCATGTTCAAAGTATAGTCTTAGTATGACAAGGTTCCTAGCTGTAAGGTGAACAAATTTAAACTCCTAGAATCTGAAAATCATAAGCTAGCTGACGTTTATAATAAATCTCTAGTAAACTCTACCAAAACAAATGATCTATATGAACATATTCCTTTAGGATAGCATCAAGCTTGAAAGAGAGTTTACGTGACAATTTCTGGAAAAATCCTCCTTGTAGAACCCTAGCTCTCTCCATATTTGCACCATAGCAATGTTCAATCCCTTTGCGGGCCTCTTTTAACCGCATTCCAGCCACAGCCAAACAGGATATGTCACGCTGCATGAAATAACACCACATTGTGTCTATTTGTAGTAGCGATGCATTATCCACCCTCTAATTAGATAGGAAGGGAAAAGTTTGTATACAACTAAATTGAGGAGCAACAGAAATAGGAAGCCTACATATGAAGTTGGAAAATTTGAGAACCAAATAGATATCTCACCTTGATTACTTTCTAATCACAAATAGAAAATACCTCCTGCAAGAAAAGAAATTGTCAACAAGTACAAAAAATTATTGATGGTGGAGCAATTGTATAGGTAATTGAAGGTTGTGATGCCATTTTATGCTAGGACACACTAAATTGTGTGAGAAGCATAAAATCTATTTCAACATCAATTTATCTTCCATTTAGGTCAGTGATTTATGTGCACTTAGAGACACCACTCTCATTAAAATGGAACAAACTCAACTAGTATAGAATGTGCTTAGCTTGTTGATCTTAGATCCCAAAATAGATACTTTGCTTGCCATAATAGCACTCTGTATGTATTCCAATAATCAATGCAAACTCAAAACTTTGATAGTTTCCAGCAATGGAAAAATTATATCAATAATATTTAGACTGATCAAGAACTAGTTGTATGAAAAAGTGAAAGGGTGAAAGTGCTTGCAAGTGCACATTCACATAGTAATACTCCAAGGAATCTAAGGACAAATTCAATTGAGAAAATAGTATCCATAAAGATACAACAATGAATATATTAAATGTTACTTAGCAAATCTAAATTGTTGCAAAGTATGTTTACTACTATGAAAACAATGTGTGGAAAATATACAATACCAATTGATATATGATAGAAATGTAACCCCAATCCTTAAATGATTACCAATATGTGACAAATTAATCAAGCACCAATTGTTATCAACATATAAGCACTTACAATCCACTATGACAGAGTTGTGACACTTTTTATGAGAAATGCAATCTCCAGTAGTAACCATAGTATGTCAATAAACAACTATTATTTGTATCTTAAATAAAAATTGTGATAAACAAGTGAAAGTATGAATAAGAGTGTTGTGGCCTTATTTATTTGTGGACTGTGAGTAACTTGTAGGACATTGACAATATGTGTTGCTAGATGCTTCTTGAAATCTAAGACAAGACTATCCCAATGTTAGGATTTATGACTAGAATGCAACTAACCTTCAAGGCCTGCTAATTACATGTTATAACAGCTATGACCAAGGTTCATCATGGTCATCCTGAATATGAGTTTATGCAGGGTCCCATCAGGGATATGTTGCTTGTTAAACTCAGACTGAAGGGTATGGGACTGTTTTAAATAGTTACAAGAACAATGGGGGTCTGAGATTTAGTTTGTACAGAATTAGGAGGGGGTTTAGGAAGCATATTTATGACTATCCTAAATAGACAACACCCAAAAAATGGAGGAATGTTGGGTGTTTTTTAGAGGAGGGCCAAGAAATTTAGGATGAGGTCTAGGTAAAGGTCCAAGTCTAGATAGCAAAAGGGGTATTAATTCTTGCACTTGATCTAGGAACTAAGAATCAAAATCATCAAAGAATAATTAACAAATAATCATGAATTGGAAATAACTGGATACCAAATAGGTTTCCTCTCTGTATATTATATAAACAATAAAGGATTACAATTTCCATGCATAGCAATAGCTTAACTCCATGAAGAATTTGAATACCTAAGGGACAATTCGAATTCAGTGAGTTAGTCTAGCTTAACTGACTCTTTTCCATGCAATCTCACTCAGTTAACCACTTGAACAAAACCCTAATTGACTCACCAAACCCTAACTGAAGTTGGAGTGCAATAAATGACTGAATCTCAACTGAAGGAGATCAAACACATGTCATAGCAATCCAATCATCAAGTGCTAGTACTGCATGACTCCAATAAACCCTGATGAGGTTAACTGAAGCTGAACTGACCATCATAAGTTGGTGAAGGTGCCTTGTTCACTCCAGTTCATTAAAATAATAATAAATAATCATTAAATAATATATTTAATGAATGGAGGCTCCTTAACTGACTGTAACTGATTGGTTGAACTGAAAGTAACCACCAATTAGCAATTAGGTGCATGAATGTCACACAGATCACCCCTGGAGTGCTCCAGTGCCTCCTTGACTGTAGGTAGGCATGGGAGTGACTGGGATTATGGTAATTAATGCTCCACTAATGTCAATTAAACTTAGGATAGTGGTTTAACTAGGCCAATTTGACTGAAGGAGTGAGTATGAAGGTAAATGTCTCCAATACCCCCCCTTAAGCTGTAATCAGGAAGAGTTAGAAAACATAGATGAATAAAATGCTAGGGCCCTAGAAACAAAGGCCACAGGTCACCCTGTACAATAAAGTAACTGCTTAATATAACCAAGGAAATGGGGAAAACCTCATGGGAAAATTACCCCCCCTCAAACTAAGCAGTAAATCAAGAATTTGGTTCTTCTATGCAGCAAGATCCTGAGACTGTGCATGTGAACCTATGAATCCAAAATAAATGAATATGTCTAGAGGAATCTTCCACTTTGGAAGAAGAACAATGCACTCAACTGAATCAGAAATATAAACAGTTGCACGGTGAAAACTGGACCCATGTAGAGCAACTGAAATCATCTGAAGAGAGAGAAAAGGTTCTTGAGGATTTGAACCATGTGTGGAACACTCAAGAAACTGATATGTTGCAGCCTTGAACAGAAAACCATGAGTGGTAAAATCAGCCCCAAATCTTAGGAGCGAGTGTCCATGCGGATGCAAAATGTCTTCCTCTTTACTAGTTCTGTGAGAAGATGTGCTTGTGACCAAAGGTAGAGAATCCCTAGGAATCTGGAGAGCGAATGCTTGAGATCCATAATATGATATAGATTCTGAAATAGATAATGAATCAAAAAATAAAATATCAACAACCTCATAAGAGGAAACTAACACCAAATCCCCATCAGCAAAATTGAAGAAGAACTGCGGTACTTGATTTTTCACACCGGAATTGGTGAGAGCAGCTACAAGCATGGCTGAAAGCTCTTGGATTTTAAAATATGAACAAAATAATATCATATTAGAATGTAAATCAGATCTAAATAATTTCACAACAGATCCAAAACTATGAAATCAAATCAAATCCCCAGCAGCAGTTTTGTAGGAGACTTGCGGTACTTGTTTCTTCACACCGTTGATGAGAACAGCTACAAGTAGTACTGAAGGTTTATGAACCTGAAATTTTGAAACAATAAATATCAGATAATATATAAATAATATCATATCAGATCCAATAAGGTTCATATCAGATCCAAAATTATGGTCAACCGAGACGGTAGATGCACAGTTTTCTTCTTCTTCAAAATTCTGAATTTTGGTGCATGCAATCCTGCAGGAATTTGCTGGAACATCTAGATCATGGGGAGTGAATGGATCACTATGGTAATCTGATATTTCTTCCAAAATATCCAAGGTATCACATATTTTCACACCAGCATAAACATTAGAGGAATAAAATTCAAATTTCTCCTCACTTTCAGAAGCAATTACTGGTAAATTTTGCAACGAATTCAAAGGAAAATCACCGGTGAATGTTTGCATGGAAGTGCAGAAGTATTTTTCTTCAATATCAAATATTTGAATGTATTATTCTATTTCAGAAATATGAGAAGATGAGATATCAGATATCTCATGAACTTCCGGAGCATCAGGAGAAGGAGTCACTTCATGGACACTTTCTTCAATTCGAATTGAATGTGTAGAAGATTCTGCTTCATCTTCATCTTGAACAACTTCATCAGAGAGAGTAGAGGCTGAGAGTTTTGAGTGAAGAAATCTTGTGGTGCTGGCTGTAATTTCCAAATTACTATTATGATCCTCCTTGTGCTTGCCATAGGTTCTGTCCAATTTTGTCCAGAGATCCTTTGGGTATTCAATAGAACCAACAAAAAAGTACAAGCTATCAGAAAGGGCCAGACATATTGCTCCAAAAGCTCTTTCACCGTCATTTAGCCAATCATTCTCATTCTCATAAGTCTCTCTTCCAATTCCAATAGACACCTCATAGAAACCTCATCTCTTGAGATATGCAATCATCTTCAACTTCCATTCCGAATAGCTTGTGAATGGGGTGAGAGGAGGGATTGATGAGTCCATTCGAATTTGTACCTGTTAAGACCTGCAAATCAAAACAAAAGGGGCACCGTAAGGTCGGACAACCTGCACATTCTAGGATTTGATCACACCCAGCATAGTCAATCAAGAAAGCTTGATCAACAAGTTCTTTACTTGGGTTATTAAGTGGTAAGCCTTGGCTTCTGGTGCAGTGCTGGATTTTTGAGTTATTGCTCAAATTTCATGGAGAAATATATCAAAAAGCTTGTTATTGAGATATTTTTCTCCATCCCGCCGCATGCTTTGATACCATATTAATTCTTGCACATGATCTAGGAACTAAGAATCAAAATCATCAAACAATAATTAACAAATACTCATGAATTGGAAATAACTGGATACCAAATAGGTTTCCTCTCTGTATATTATATAAACAATAAAGGATTACAATTTCCATGCATAGCAATAGCTTAACTCCATTAAGAATTCGAATACCTAAGGGACAATTCAAATTCAGTGAGTGATTCTAGCTTAACTGACTCTTTGCCATGCAATCTCACTCAGTTAACCACTTGACCAAAACCCCAATTGACTCACCAAACCCTAACTGAAGTTGGAGTGCAATAAATGACTGAATCTCAATTGAAGGAGATCAAACACATGTCATAGCAATCCAATCATCAAGTGCTAGTACTGCATGACTCCAATAAACCCTGATGAGGTTAACTGAAGCCGAACTGACCATCAGAAGTTGGTGAAAGCACCTTGTTCACTCTAGTTCATTAAAATAATAATAAATAATCATTAAATATTATATTTAATGAATGGAGGCGCCTTAACTGACTGTAACTGATTGGTTGAACTGAAAGTAACCACCAATTAGCAATTAGATGCATGAATGTCACACAAATCACCCCTGGAGTGCTCCAGTTAGCCTCAACTGTAGGTAGGTGTGGGAATGACTAGGATGATGGTAATTAATGCTCCACTGATGTCAATTAAACATAGGATAGTGGTTTAACTAGGCCAATTTGATCGAAGGTGTGAGTATGAAGGTACATGTCTCCAATAATGGGAAGGCCTCAAGTCTGAATGAGACTTTTATTTCTCTGATATGGACTATTAGCGATCCTTTCTCATAGGCAGAGGTATGGACAAGGACAAAGAAAAGGTCTAAGCGATTTTAGTTTATGAATTAGTAACTAGGGCTTAGTATCTAGGTTATTCAAGGCTGTTAGGAAATAAATGTTTCCTTGACATGCCTAAGGGTAGGACAGAGGATAGGGTTTAGTTTTGGGAACTAGGGTTGTGTAAGGGTCTGTTCTAAGGTTTGTAGCTAGGTTGTAGGTTAACCAGTCACTTATGGTAGGCTAGGGAGTAGTATAGGAAAGAGGGTCGAGACTATTGGGTGAATTAGGTTATAGTTTAAGTTTGTATCAAGACTCTATGGGATATACAATATCCCCAAGAAATAGGTCATAAGGAACAACAAAAGTCCTTAGGAAAAGTGTATGTATACCTTGATTGTATAGTGTATCCCTATTTGGCGACTCCATATTAATAGATATTATGATCAATGAAATTAAAGCACCTTTTGTGCCCTTGAAAGGAAATTTACTTGTCATAAGGAATTTCCTGGACATACAAAATCTCATATTTTGTTTTCACGGCGATACCATGCATTCATATATTGGTATAGAAATGCTTCAAAGGCATGCATTTTTGTCAATCACAAAATCAATTACAAGTTAAAAAAATACCATTCTCACATAATATCGGGTCGTGTATATATTTATGTCTATGGATATATCTTTTTATCTCATACCAATGATAAAAAGGAATAGAAATGAAACCGTTGAAAAAATGAACATTATAAATGTAAAATTACTGTGGAAACTCATCCTATATCAACATTACAAGGATTACCTGCATGTTGTAGCCTTGAAATTGGCCACCACATACAAACTTCGGTTTAGAATTATGTAGTTAGGTTTTCTCATGCTGCAAGAGTGGATGGATGTTTAATGGGACCAAAACAGGCATGAGTAAATTGCCCAGGGGGATTTTTTCCCAGCTTCAGCACTAACTTATAAATTAGAAAAAAGAATTACCTGCAAGTCAGATTGTTTGAACTTTGTACACTGTATTCCTTGCTTACATCAAATATCAAATATGGCATTTCCTCGATGTCTGCCAGAACAGTATGCTTAGGTGAAACTACTGAATGTGTCTGATTACTCTCATCTAACAAATATTCTGGGGTTCCTCTCATTTCCGCTCCTACAATAGCCTCCTGAGCACCTTTTCCTAAGATTCCACTTAATTCCTCCACAACAACACAATCCTCATAAGGCTCAATGAATTGTTCCTCCACATTTTCTTTCTTATTTTCATGTAATAAAAAATATGGCATCCCTTGAATGTGGGTGCATTTAAAATATTTTCTCTCTTCATGAGAAGATACATCCAAGGTGGCATTGTCCAAGTGATTGGCAATACTGCAATTCTTTCCGTTTTGCTTGTTCCTTTTTGATCTAATTAACTTTTCCCCTTCTCTTTTTAATAATTTTGGGTTTTCAGTGATTGTCAATTACTGAAGCTTCAGTAAAGCACACCAACTTATAATATTACATAGCCTTGGTAACATTATAAAAAATGTTCATGGACACATCTGTAGAGACATCTTTCCTCTCTTATAGAGGATACACACACTTAACCACCTACCTGCATAAACAGGTATGCATACATAACAGTTTTTTTCTTTCTATTTTTGTGTAGTTTAATGTTATATGTTGATTAAATGAGTGAGATAATGATTCTTGAAGATCAATACATGTCTAAAGCTTGTTCCCTAAAAGTGCTAGGTTAAATGGGGAATTAAACCATATTTTAGAAGTTGATGATTCTATGACCTGTCCATGATTCTATTTTTGTAAAATGCTTAACCTATAAAAGTTTGGACTTCTGAAACATGTTTTGTTGGAAAACATTTACGGTAAAAATTCATGTGCCTTGGACAAAAAAATAGCTAGATTATGAGACGTGTGCATGGTATGGCATTGGAAAAAGTTTTAGTTCATGGATAAATTCATTTAAGAAACAAATCAATCTATGCATAAAAGTGATAGTAATGTTTTCCAGACACTTATTGATTTGTAGCTATTAGTCTTCAATTGCTGCAATTAGTATTTTAAAGTTGATGAATATTAGAGAGATTTAAATACACACACCCTGGTGTTATTGGTTCCAACTCCCAAGTCCTTCACATAATTATAAATTTGCCTATAGGTTGCAGAAGTGCATCGAAGTCATCCTGGTCAATGAACTCATTAGAATCTTGAGCACTATAAACAAGGAGAGGAGTTGACAACTTGAAATGTAAACATATTATTTTAGAAGACTTTTGTGATATTTATACAGGTTGAAATCTTTGCTTTGCTAGTATTTGTGGTCTGACATGACAGGATAAATTTACATTAAAAGCATTTGTATTATTTTAAGTTTATAAGAAAGTTTGTTATAATGGATGTGTGCATATTTATTTAAGAAGGGATAATAACTGCGAAATTATGCTGACCAAGGTCAAAATTCCATTACCGGATGTAATGGTAAGTGATTTAACAGTGATGGAATACATGTTGCAATTATGTTTATTTAAGGTTTTATCATGGGTAGCTTGTAATTTGGTAATCGTTTTATAGCTGACAATGCCAACTCAATCTTAACTTGGAAATCTTCTCTATGATTATAATCAAGATTTTTTTACCAATTGACTATTGGCAGCATAAGCATGTAACTTGTAGTATTAACAAAAAATTAGAAATTTCTTTTTGTCCTTGATATTTCATACCTGAATCTGCATGTTTGTTTTTTTCCATGTTAGCATTATTTTCTTTCATACTTGCATGATCTCCGGGCACCTTGAATTCATAAGTTGTCAACGTCAATGTATTTTAATTTTTTGCTAAACCTGAGAGGGGAATGTTTAAATGTATTATTTGTTTGAATATGAACTTTCCATCTAGTAGTTCCTTACTGTCAACGTAGTTTGTCAGGCTGTTATTTCCCAAGTTCTATTCCACTATTTTATTTTTATGATTTTGCAGTTCTGAATTCCAAGTAGGTTATATGAATGAGTTTACTTGGAAAAAATGTAAGGGTTAAATCCATAAATCAATATGCAACTCTTTTCCCTTTCTATTTTGCTGATTATCTTTCTTTGTTGTGCTGTGGTTGCAGAGTGCAGTATTGGCTTTGGATAACACAGTTTTAGATATTGATCAGATAGAAAACCTCATAAAGTTTTGCCCCAGAAAAGAAGAAATGGATCTCCTCAAGGTAGGCACCATTCAGAAAAGTTGTTGCAAGAATCCTTTTATTGTATGGTATGATGCGTGTCTCACCGTTAGATACATGGCTGCCTCTACATCTTATAATTTTTCCAATTAAATATCTGACTGCTGGGCTTCTGTACTTAATCCTATAAAGGAGAAACAACAAATAATCCTTTCTTCTACAGTTTGCCATAATATTTTCCATTTTCTTCCTGATTTACTCTTTGTTTTATTGAATTTACTTGGCTTACAATTATAGGGATATAATGGAGAGACAAAGAATCTGGGAAAATGTGAGCAGGTTTGGACATCTCTTTACTTTTGAAAATATATTATTCTTAAATTTGATCAAGGAAAGTTCTTGTTTTTTCTTGTATCAGAGGTTAAAAAATTTATCAACATTGGTGGTGGTGTTGCTGTGATAACAGATTATAATGCATGCTATAGAGTTGCTAGTATCTTCTGATTTGGGCTTAGTGATTGCTTAGATACTATTATTTCCTGAAAGGCATAAAGGTTATTTTTATGCTAGATAGCATGCACTTGAAGATGGCTCAGTTTCAAGGGGTCCCATGGTCCATGTCCATGTCACCTGTGAACTCAGGAGCTTTTAGGATTTTTCACATATTTGAAGGCATATCATCCTTTGGAGGAGTGATAGTCTTTTAAAGACAGTTATGGGGTAGGTCACACATTAACTGAGTCATTGGCTACATATTTGGAGGAGTTCTAGACTGGAGGATGTCCTAATACTATCTTCACACCTCAAGACAGGGAGAGTATGAAGAGTACCCTTCTTGAATAAGTGATATGTGGGACCAAGCCACATTCCTTGCATGAAAAAAGGTAAGAGATGGATAATAGCCTAATTTAGTAGCGCTAGCTTTGAGGAAAAGGAATTTGGACCCTAATCACTATTTTGCATATGTAACTAGGAAAGAAGACCCTATTTTGAGGACATTATAAGGGGTTTTATGCCTTTTTCTATGGAAAAGGGGTCAAAGCGCACCTACCTAGAAGAGTGCCCTACTTTGAAGGAAGTCCCAATTGTATTTTCCCTTGATGATCCATCTTTCTCACTTCGATCCACTCTCCAGCTCTGTTCTTCACCCTCACTATCACTATCTCCATCAGAGAATCTAATCACAAGGTTATCATCTTTCTCTTCTATTGTAGGAGATATAATAGAAGGATGTAGATCTTGTAAACTAGATAAGAAGACATCATTTTCCTTATGGCCACATAATGGAATTGATAGTGCACTAGAAACTTGTAGTTCTGTCCCATTTCTGTCAAACAAATTATTTGTGGAAATAAATTTCCTAGATGAGAGTGGGTGCGGTGGCAGCTGCTTTCTCTTCCTCTTCTTGTTGGGCATGGAAGCCATAGCCCTTGCTCTAAGTTCTTTAATGTCCATAGTGCTGAATTTGACTTCTGCACTGAACTTCTTCGACTTGGCAAGTAAACAATGTAATTGGGGAGGTCAGACCCTCTCTTACTCTTACCGTCTGCTCTGCCCTGCCTCCATCTTCTCGCAGAAACATACCCTATGTTATAATGCTGTACTAATGGTAGGTTTTGAACAATTCTTCATGAACCTTGAACTTTGTACTTGTAAATATAACTTCACACCAAAATACGAGACCTAGGTCTTAGTGAGGCTCTTATATTCCATTGAAGAAGCAATGCATCCCATGTGGGGAGTTAGAGTGGAAGGCGTAAACATGCCATAGGGCCTGAAGGGAATTGGAACTTAAAACTACTTCATAATCATATAATCAGGGCAGGGCACTTTCACATTCCACTCAAGCAGGATGGAGACATGCTTTATTACCCTTACAAAGAAATAGTTTCTTGTAGGCAGTTCAAATGGGAAATATGAACCACATCATGATTTTCTCTATCCTTTGCTTCATCATAAATGTGCATTTCATGGTCAAGTAAATTCCTTCATATTGAAAGTCATAAATCTTGATAAGAATATGCCTTTATGCAACTGTGGATTATAAGAACACTGTAGAATACCAGTCTCTCGAACCTTTTCAATAGGTTTAGTCAATCTCAAAAGCTTACTAGAATCTAAATTTTAGTGTAGTCTTATTTTAGGTGACCATACATTCTAAGGAAAGTTCAGTTCTTATCAATGGTTATTTATCTCTATGAAATGTTGTCCAATCATCATGGAAGCTGTTTTAGATCCTGTACATCTCAACACAGAGCTGATATATATTTTGTTATACCTAATATTTTGCAAGTTTTTCAAGTTTAATTCATGCTTAACCAGTTGTCCTGCCTTTCAAATAACTGGTATCGTCACCTAGAAGCCAAATATACAACCCTTTAAAGGTCTCTCTAAAGACACAATGTTGTAGGAGTAGGGTATTTCTCTTTATATATGCAACATGACTCTTTAATTATTGAATCCACTATTAGGTACCCTTATAGCCAAGGAATAATGATTTACAAAGCATAACTCCTCCATACAAAATGGTACCTTTGAAACAGTAAATGACTCAATGCTAAATACTTGCAATACTTGCAATTCCCCAAGTCAAAATACTTGAAATTCTTTGAATTCTAGGTCTAGAGATCATTTTTGCAAGACATTACGGTGCATAGGGAGTCAAGTCTCTAATTTTGCAAATGATAGTCATCGAGTCTCCATTAGCAATAAGTTTCTAAATATGCCTGGCTCTTATAATGTTTATCACTTGATTTAAAGCTAAAACAGGCTTCACAATAAGAGAAGAAACCTTTTGCAGTTTGATCACAACCATAGACCTGCTTATTATGGAACCTTCTCAAAGAAAAGGTGAATATACTTTGCACAATTTTAAGTTTATTAATTATCAAAGCAACAGGTTGTGTTTTAATTTTGATAGCCCATTATGAGGAACATCTGAAACACCTTGAAGCTCATGGATTCTTAATATTGCAGTAGGAAAGAGAGAAGGTTTTGTTTCTGACTCTTTTTTTTGATGCAGTGATGGCATTGGGCTTCGAAATACTTTCAGGAAGGACTCTTCTTTGGACTATGAGAATGATAGTGATGAAGAATGGGAAGAGGTACTCATCACTAAATCTCTTTGGTAAGAGTATTTGTAGTATTTTTATTAGCTTTAGTTACAAGGAAAATTGTACATAGCTCTCAGGAATTAGTTTATCATAAATACTAGTTACTGGTAAGTTGTAATAGTAATAATTATGTAGTTTGTAGATTGATATCTATCATAAATTTGTTTGAATATCATCATTTTCAAGTAATAACAACTTCTTAAAGGGTGCTAGCTCAATGGTAGAGCTCCTGCCTAATTATAGGCAGGAGGTTAGTGGTTCGATTCTTTTGTGCCCTATCATAAATTTGTGACTACAAAAATGACTAAATTCGCATATATACGACTATTAGTAGCTAATTTACCATATCTTAGTCGTATTTAGCTTAGTCATTAATATGTTAACATCTATCAGTTTATTTATTCATAGATATGGTGATTAATGGTTGCAATCAGTGACTAAATCCGTGACTAAATCAATGACTAAATCATTAACTATCAATGACTAAATCAATGACTAAATCATTGAATATCAATGACTAAATCAATGATTACTAAGTCAAGCTATTAATGACTAGTGAAATACGACTAGCTATAAGATAGTGGAAATTTGCTACTATTAGTTATTGACTAAAAAATAGTCGTTTATAGCCTGATTTTAGTCATTTTTTTAGTCATTAATTTATCATTTTCTACTAGTGTTAGTGCTTACTTTCCTTGGGCTACTAAGGTCATAACAACATAATGCATGCATGACACATTTCTCTATGAATGCAGTATAAAATTCAAATACCCACATGGTGTGAGACCTCTTGTTTTTACCGCTGCATGCAATTGTCATAATTAAACTCTTACCTTCATGGGTCCTACTTACACCCTTGACATTACCAGTTGGGTTGGTCCTTTACAGGAGTTTGCATAATTCTCCCACCAACTTTTGATTCTAGATTTGTTTCCTTATCCCTTTCTCCATAGGGTTCCCAGTCACATTCATCAGCATCAGCAACATATTCATCCATGTCCAAGTTGTTGTTGGTTTTCCACTAATGCCAACACCAATGCAATAATTATCATTAGTGGATCATTATAAATGTATTACCAACATGTAATATCTTATGCATGCTAGGCATATCCGCATATATTACATGTATAAAACTTGTAATTAGCAAGACGACATTTAAGGAAATCCCCCCCCCCTTTTTTTAAGTCCCTCATCCTTGCATGGAACTCCTCTTCCACATAGAAGCTGGTTTGACTTCATGGTATTGCTACCTCTAGGAATGCAATAACCAGATATGTCCATATTGATAGCAGCACATTTCTCTTTCAACCAATTACTAGCACTTTTCTTCTCCACACTCAAATTATGGTGACTCTCACTTTTCCCCACTAGATAATCTTTCCAATGCCTATCCACATGCTTCATTCTAACCTTGGGTGTGAAAACCACACCATTTCAAAAATGATGGCAAAACACACCACTAAATTTCGGTCTGGAATGCGAACTTCAGCCACTTGGAATTCTCTTCCTTCTCAGCCCTATAATCCACTGGAAGTCTGCTGAAAATCCACTAAAAAATAGTTGAAAGCTACTTGAAAAATCCACTTGAAACCCCAATTTTTCTTTCTCCCTAATCGGATCTCTTTCCAAGTATGTTTCTGACATTTCAGCGGCCAAAAGCTCTACTTTTCTCCATGCCCATCGACAGCCTATTCATCTAGATTTTTCCAGTGTCTCGGGTATGTAGTTGTCTAGGATTCCGATCTGCATTGGCGATGCCAAACCTAATATGTGTCGGCGGTCGTAACGTTACCTACCGCGGCATCGACGGTCAGAGCGACTAACTACTCACTCGTCGGATGGTTAGTTCCATAGTCATTCACAACGGTGGCGATCCAACAACTAATGTTTTCTACAATATCGGATCCTCAGCTGTCTCTTCTTCTAGCCTTTATCATCTTATCGGTGATCCAATTGTCTATTCTCCTCTGCTGTATCAGGTCCGTAATCATCTTAACCGTCCGAACTTAATCAGCAATTAGAACTGCTAAGCCATGCACTGCATCGATGATGAAACCAACTAACCATTTCATCGATGGCCAGTTGTCTATGCTTTCACAATGGGGGCCAATGAATCTTCAAAAATTTCCAATCTCATCATCTATAATCTTTCGATGACGTCCATCGGTGGTCTCATCGTCTAAATTTTTTCGATGGCCTATGGTTTCCAACACTTCAACAAAATTATGAAAATTTTCTTATTCCTTCCATGTCGGCGAACCCAACAACTAATTTCCATTGATGGCATCGGTAGTCCGAACGACTAAAATTTGCCGATGTTGAAGGTCACAATATCGCATGTTTCTTCAACTACCTTGAGCCGACGTTTCGGTGGTATTTGGCTGATCTCTACCGAAACTACGTCTCCCACATCCACTAAGTTTCGCTGATGGCCGACAATTCCCATACTTAGAAAAATTTTCTGAAATTTCTTCCTTAACCATCTTTCCACCACTTCATCAGCTCAACGGTCTTCTATTTTTTTTGCCGTCATCGCAGCACCTTCACTATCTATTCTCCGATGTTGCAGCTAAGCCATCAACTAAGTATCGGCGATCCAACTCTTTAATCATCATCGGTCGTCGATGGTTTTTATCACTTCATTTTTCTGCCACATCAGCTGTCGAAACATCTATCTGTTGCGGCATCGGCTGTCGGGGACTCTATCCATCGAAAGGATAGTCCACTAGCTGGCCGCAATGGTGGGCGTACAAACAAATAGTCCTTTCCAATGTTCATCAGTGATTCCATCATCTGAGTTCCACTGAACACCGATGAATTCGACACTTTGACGAATTTTTACAAATTTTTCCTTCCTTCATCTTTTCTCCGTCGATGGCATTGGCGATCCAAACAGATACTCATCGCTTCCGTTTTGGTGATCCCTACAACTAAGATTTACCGATCGTCGATGGCCAACACTTAGAGAAAATTTAAAAAAAAGTCTTTCTTTCTCTTTGTTGTTTTACCGTGACGCTCCATCAGAGATTCCATCTACTATTTTTTGCTGACACTGCGGTGACTCCATCAACTACTTTGTGTCGATGTTTCGGCAGTCTTCTATTGATGACTTTCGATGGAAGTTTCCTCTTCTTTTTGCTGTCTACTAGTGCCCCATATCAGAGGGCCTTCTGCTTAGGTGATCTGATACATTGGCAGGGCTTCATACTCAGTCCTCTAATGATCGAGTGATCCCAACACTTAGAGAAATTTTCCAATTTCCAAAATTCTCTTGTCATGCACAGATTTTCTTCTATTTTCTGTTGGGCAGAAGGCAACCTTCCTTTGCTAGCTGACCTTTCATGGCCCATTCAGGACCATGCTACAACCTTTAGCTCTAATACCATTTTGTTACGTCCTCGATCCTCTGACTAGTGAGAGGATGCTACCAAACCATCAAAAAACATCTGAGCAAATAGCCCCATGAACATGAGCAGGCATATAATGCTGAAATATAAAGCTTAAAACATAAAACACACTAGGATGTATAATCCTTCATATACATAGTAGAAGCAAACATACATTCCTTCAAGCATACCACATGTTCATCATATTCATAAATTAGAAAATATAAATGCAGAGGTAGAATAGTCAAGAATACTCATCTTTAAAAAGAATTCGTCCCGCAACTAGCTACATCACTGCAACGTTCCACCCAACCATAGGTCAGCGTGCTCATCAATCTCTCAGCAACACTGCCACCCTCGTGTTGGGAATGATTCCTCAAGAAATAAGGGTCAAAGTAGGCTTACACATAGCCAAGGAACACAAATCAGCCAAGCCCCCACAGTGGGGTTTATCAGGCCGTCAAGGATCTAGGAAAGGCTAAATGCTAAGATTGTGGTCTCATTGTAGAGCTAAGGACACCTACACCAGATGTAATATAACTTCTAAGGCATCCACACACCCAACACTAGGAATCAGTCCTTTGTTTGCTTCATAGTCCCTCAGGCCCTGACTTCCCTTTCCAATACTCTTCAAGGGTTGTGGAGAAAAAATCTTGTAGTCTCACTCTGTCTGAGTGGCTCCAAACACAAGTTTCTCAAGCATACCCAGCCTCTAATCCCACTCTCAAAAGTCTGAATACCAACCACTACATACCACAGTAAAACAAACACTTCACATCTCTGTGAAGAAGATGAAAACAACAGGGTGACAAACCCAAACAAAAAGGTGAACACAGCTCAAGTCAACAAGACAACTAAGAGTTGTTCTTGGCCCTAGCATGGCCAAAACAACTTAGTGGAAACCCAACAAGGTACTTGCATACATAGCAACCCAAAAAATAGGGTAATTCAACCACAGCCCCAATCTTATAAGGAAACGATGGCAGCATTACACAACACACAATCCCCAATGCCAATGTTGGAGAACTTACATAGGTAGAAATGCGAAAGGAACCGATTCCCAATCTGTACGTGGGGGAAAAGAACGTAGCCAGTAGATATGTGGGAGAAAACACAGCCTTGATTCAATGATGGGGTAACAGAACATTACGCAGTCTGACAATGGTGTAGAAGACACAACTCCCTTCCTGAACAAGAGCAAGATAGAACAACTCCCTATGGGAGGAAAACAAATTCACAACCATAATCGATGAAAGAAGGGAGAACAGTGTCGCCCCTGCTAGCGGGAGATGGTCCAGACAAAAATCACGATGGAGAACCCAATAAGGCAAGAGGGAGCCAAATGTCTCTATGTGAGGGTAAGCTCGACCAAAATCGTGAATGGAAGAGTGGAGTGAGTGGGAAAGTGGTGACCGTTACCCTACCCTCAACATGAGGAAGAGTGAGCTCATTGGTGGAGTGTATGTGGGGAAAAGACTGCAGTCCTACCACCCACCACTCCCTAGCCATAACTGCTCCCAACTAATCAAACAACAGAAACTTAGTGGGTGGTCGACACATGGCAACTCCCAATGACCCCCATGGGTTAGACAAACCCCCCCCCTTAACCTTAGGAATCATTCCCTTTTCATTTATCATTGCATCATCGTAGCTGGCTGTAGGTTTATTTTAATTGATGTGTGTATTTACATGATGCCAATACTATAGTGTGTCGGGTAGCATGATATACCATCGCCAATGATCCCTATTGTTGAAACATACACAACAAATCCATGGTGGGGATTTTGCCTTTATCTCCTCACCATGATTAATTACAATATATACATCATGTACCTTTTTATGTAATTAGGTTCGAAACCGGGGACATCACACTAGCATAGTGGCCCTGCACTCCACAATTATAACACACCACTGACCCTCTTCCTTGACCAAATCTTCCTCCTCCTTGGCCCCTGTAATGGCCACCCCCACTCAAATAAGGTTGAGGTTGTTGCAGAAGGTATTGCGGTTGCATGTACTACTATTGATATGGGTTATATATGCCCGTATTATGAAATTGCGGTGCCATCTGAAACTGATGCCCATGATGGAACTGAGGCATAGCCTGAAACTGAGGAATAGCCTGAAACTGGGGTATATTTACAAAATTTACAATACAGAATAGCTGGGGTACATACCATCTTCTGCAGAAACATGAAGTCTATGTCTCGGTGTCCTCTTGTCTAGCAGATGTTGCACCAGGGCATCCCTTGGGTACTTAATGGGTTTGGCACATCGGATGAGATGTAGTTCATGTAGGCTGGGCAATCATCTTTGGTATGTCCATTGGTCCAGCATCACGTACACCAGAGGTCTTCATGCACCTCTTTTCCTCTTTTCATGTCTTGGAGTTGAATATTCAGATTATCCAACTGTGACTGAATCTGTATCATTCTTGCGGCACCATCTCCAATAGGTGAAGCCTCTAGCTTCATTTCCGATTCCAGCGCCTCCGTTTGCGTCGCAATATTTTGCTGCATGAGTGGTCCTCTAATGTGTTGTAGTAGCATAGCCATAAACCACTCTTTATGATGCACGTCCAACATCTTGAAGCTTACTTTGGGCATCAGTGTCTTGAACCGCTGATCAAAGTCCCATACGGTTTCTGTCGGAGCCTGCTTAATCTCCTTGATCTCAGTTATACATTGGGATTCATATTGTGGCTTTCTGAATTTCGAGATCATTGCACATCAAATATCCTCAAGAGTCTTCTGTAGTGTTCCAATTGGTACGACACAAAACTTCATGAACTAATCCAGCACGCGACTCCTCAAGGTTGTGATCATCTATGCCTTCTTTATATCTGCATTATGGACTAAATGCACCATCCAAACAACTTCACAGAGGAACCAATGTTGCTTTGGGTCCTCCATTCCATTCCCATTGAATGTGGGTAACCTAACGTTTTTTCCCGCCATTAGGGTGGCACTGGGGTTGTTCACCAGATTCCCCGGATTCCCTGCATTTACTGAGATTGCTGATGGGATTCCTTGCACACCAGTCCTGACACTAGGACTACTAGTGTTCACAACTGGTTCAGGTGAGGAACTTCTAGGTCTCAATTCATGGGATATTCTTGGAATGTCGTAGTCATGTCCTGTACTCGGTGACTCTGCATACTTTCCTGATTCTACTCTCTTAGAAATTTGACTATACTCCTCTTCATCGCAAGAACCTTCATCTAGGTGGGACTCACATCCATATTCACCCTCCCTGGGTAGGCTATAAGCCCTCCTTCCTTCGGCTACCTTCCTCCTCTTTCCTAACCGGAACCTCCTTTCGCTTCTTAAGAATCTAGTGTCCAACTCGTCTTCTGAGCTTCCTTGGAACATTTCTTCTTACTACCTTCCATATTACTCCTAAATCTTGCACATCAAATCCCCTTCACAGATTGCATGACTCAATCGCTGAGTTGTAAAATACCATTTTCATAAAGGAACATTTTAATCCATAGGTTTATAGACATAAGGTACATTCCCCGAGGTACTTGGAAAAATGTCTCTTTGCCTTGCTATACGAGGTTATCACTTCAACAGTGAACTCCGTAACATATCCTTCTAATATGCTATAAATCCAAAAATCAATAGCTCTAGAAATAGAGCTACTTACTTGTGCTACTTCTTGTGTCAACTAGTCAGTCCAGTCAGTCACTCCTCTTCTCTGGAAGTTAGCCTACTTAGCTGCTAACTTCGATAGCCATTCTTTCAATATAACGGGAAACTTTGAAAAAAAAATTTCATGGATATCCGAATATAGATATCGTTGCAACCATTTTCCATGGCTCAGCCATGAACCCTCGAATTCCTTCTGTGCAAATATCAACATCTTTGACCCCATCCACTCCTCAACTTCACTCTTAGTCGAGTTCCACAACATAGTCCCTTGTTTTGATCAATAGGGTCCCAACATCGAAACCATTTGTTGGCCACTTTTCCTAACTCGCGTGACCCAGGTTCTGCGCAACCCATCCAACCAACAAATATCCCAGATACCTGGCCGACAGATTAGGCCTCGTCGGTAACACCTGCAAAGCAGGTGTAGTCTCACCCGAGATATATATTCGATGGGTAACCATCGGAACCATGTTTCTGCAATTGTAGAGGGATTATAATCCCTTGATGTGCGACTAAGGAGGTTGACCAAGGAGTGAGGATGGAGTCGTTCCCACTGAACTGTAGCTAACGATGTGACACAGATTCAGCCTTAGTACTTTGAGCTTAACTAAATATAAAAGTAGCTGATGGACAAGCGCAACATACCGACACTCGACAATGCTTGCACCGTAGAATTAAACTAATACTCAGAAGCAACACATAATAACCTATTCATGCATTCGAGCTCTTATTGACTCTACAAGCTCTCCCGATTCCAGTCTCTCCGACTACTCTACTACTTAGATCTCTCAGCTTCACTCTGCTCTCTCAAAGATATCCCCTTTGTAACCCTTCACCAGGAACTAAGAGTAAAAACACCCAACAATAACCAACTAGAGACCAACCTTCACCAACTATTGAAAAACCAACTGTATAACTATTGAATCCCTCCTATTTATACTATTTTACATAACCACGTAGGTTCAACTACATACAATAATACTGTTAACTATCACCATTAGCCGCCCCTCAGGCTACAGCTGTGGTGAACACGAATTGACACGAGGCACTAATCGCCTTACTTACAGCCTGCTTTCACTCATGTGGCATCCACCGACTTAAGCCAACTTTAGCACCCATGATCACCCTGTCGCTTTCAACCGTTATTCTGCACTTATGCCACTGTTTTACCATGCAACATCTTTCTTCCATAAAGTTTCCTACTTCCACGCAAGTGACATATTTTGTGCCTATTCTTTCTTCTACGCATCTTTCCTTGTCTGTGTAGTTTTCTTTTGTTTGCACATGTTTCCTTGCTTGTGCTTGTGCTACATACTGACTCTTGTGCTTATTTCCTACACGCTTTCCCCAGGCCCAACAAAAGGCATCTAGAAATTTTCTGTGAGATATGGATGAATGTTGTATTGGCTAAAATCGTTGCATGATTATATCTTTGTGCATAAGAATTTTCCATTATGAATATGTTTATTTATTTTTTTCTAACCATACAACTAATTCATTTGGCTTGTTGGAAAGATCGCGTACAATCACCTACAAGAAAAGAAGGATGAGACCTGTTCCAAAGAACAAGTGGTGATAGTTCGAGAAATAATCCAAGATGAAGAATAATATGACGATAATTTCAAAGAAAGAAAGAGGTTTTAGACACAATATGTGACACTATTGAGAGACATCATTAATGGTGAACCTTTGAGCTATGAAGAAGTAGCCAATAAAAAAGGAAAGGAGAGTACAAGTTCAAGAAGAATTATGTCTAGGATGCGGTATCGAGACCTAAAGGGAAGACCGTAGTATCTTCCATATGGATCTACAAGATCGAACATGAAGTAGACGATAACATCGTGGGATACAAGGAAAGATTCGTAGCACTAGGATTCTCACAGAAAGAAGGCATAGACTACGAAGAGACATTTGCAGCCACTAAAAGTCGAGACACATGACAACTAGACTCATGTGTGCAGATTAAAGAAGGCCTTGTACAAGATCAGAAGGAACCCATGGGATAAACAAATAAATGAGGAGCTTGGAGATCAGCTAGAGTGATGAAGATCTTAACCTTTGCTACAAGGTTGAAAATGAAATCCTATAGAGGATGACAAGATCACAGATGGGTGCAAGAAGAATTTTTGAAAAGGTTCAAGATAGAGGATCTTGGTATCCAGTGACCCTAGATGGATACATTAAATATTAGTAGCAAAAGAAGCTACTTGTCACTCCAGTACATAATACATAGAGTATGAAAGGCAGAGGGAGAGTGATGTTGTGCTTCAAAGGGAGTGACTACAGAAGATCCTAAGGTTCAACATGATACAATGGGATGGACAGCTTACTGATGGATCTAGGATTTACTGAGAGTAAATAAGATTCCAACCTTTGCTTCAAGGTTGAAGGAGGAAGAGCAGCGATGCTCCTATTATATGTCGATCCAATAACCCTCCGTCCCCAACACATGAAGATCCAATGAATGGTTTAAGTGCAAGAAGAACATGGATCTGTGGAGAGGCAGAGCTGATTTTCTTCATCGGCCTCTTCCTCCTGATCAAGATGAATATTTTGCAACGCTAAGGAAAAATTAAAATCCAACACTCAATCCCGCCATGATGGCCAACATCACTCCCCCATTGCAGGACATGCCTGCCAGCATAAGGAGATAACCTAGAAATGTGTTTATCGCAAATAACAGAGTTTCCACGGTTTTGATAGCGTAACCTCCTCTTGTCTTGATTCACTTCTCTAGCAGCAGATTCAACATCGATCTTGTGCATACTCTTTGTCAAGGTACTGATCCCATTGAAATATGAATTATTATGATTAGTGTAGCTCATCTTTACTTGTGTTCTTATGTTCACAACACATTGAGAAAAAAACCCGCAAGAAACAACACAAAGAGAGAAACCCAATACTACATAACCGTATGTGTCCCCCATCCATAGAAAATAATGATCGCGTCATTTCCCCATCAAAATTTCATGTGTTGCATCGCCATCATAATAGGCATCACCGTCATCATTCTTATGGATTATTTCTTCCTATTTGCAGATCACAAATCACCAGAGAGAGTCAATCAAAATCAAAATCAAATTGCTTGCTGCAACATAATTGGATTTTCTTCATTGATACAGACATATAAATGAGTCACTAACTGGACTCATGAGGGGTAGTACAATAGTGTACAAGGTCAGAATACAACTTAACTACATGCATGTAAATGTTTCTTCAAGTGCATGTAAATCAGACTAAGAGATGGATTGTTTGTATATTGCATGGATTGCATGCAGTGGTGTTAGCTATACTTAGTTTTAAGTGCATGTAAATTAGAATGTTTGTATATTGCATCCATGTATGCATGTAGTCAGTGCTCATACTGGATCAAACAATGCTCCAAAAGAGGCTCAAACTAAATAGACTCTGAGGGAGGTTAAGAAATTATTTTTTAATGTCTTAAATTGTCACTTTAATATTTTTGGGCCTACAAACTCAATGAAAGTGTAGCCATAATTCAATTTTTAGGCTTGCATTTATTGCTAACAAGGAAATTTTTAGTTTATGAGATAATGAAAACTATTGATCTAAACAAAGAATAAGTATAAGAAAGTTCTTCATGTCCAATTAATATTTTAATAAAACAAAAACAAAGAATAAGACTTGCAACCACTTAGTATAACAAATTTATTCATGTCAAATTAATATTTTAATGAAACAAAAGCATTAAGGTTATTTTAAGCCCATAAATCACCAATAGATTCCATTGATGCTTGTTTTAGTTCACTTTTAATTATGTGTTGGGAGTTGCTTGAGATTTATTTTGATCCCAATAATTAGAGTTATTTTATTTTCAAATAATTAGAGTTTTTTTATCTTCAAAAGTTAGAGTTATTGTTGTGAAAAATAACTATTTGGTTATGTATATGTGCATGTATGTTTATGTATAATATGAATATAGAACTATATAAGTGTATACTTCCATGAATGTATGGATCATATTTTAAAATATATATGAAAAAAAGGGTTAATAATGGGGAGATGGAAGAATGGATACATATTTCATCTTATGCAATCAAAATCACCAAATATATCTATCTTTTTTCACCATCCACCAATGGCATCCTTCCTCCTTGTTATTCCAAGGTATGCAAACTTGCTCTAAGGGTCTCTTCACCTCTTCTTTAGCTGCAACTTACACCCTTTCTATAACCAAGGATGCATACTTCATCTTTGATACAACATTTTCTAACACTTCATCAACAAATTATGACAACAACGGAATTGATAAATTACATTGGAACCTTTCACTAATACCTCCATTGTCGTGTTTGGATAGAAATACAAGATTTTTTACATTCATACAAGTTGAAACTTATTCTCCATCCCTTCCTCTATTTTAGGAACCCATGTATTGAATATCAGAACTTCCTGCACATTAACTACAAAATATTTTTTTTTGTACATAGGTGTTGCTACACTTTCGTCCACATCATCACCATCGCCTTCTTGTTGATTTATTTGTAACTTCAGAATGTATTCACTTGTATATATTATATTGTATTTCATTGTACCCCAATGTTCCTCTTGGGAGAATCATTAATATAATAAAGTCATGTAAATTCATAGAGGTTAACCCTCCATTGTAAGTCAGGTAAATAGTCCCCACAGTTGAGGGGTACTAGGGTTATTAGACTCTCCTAGTGAGGTTGTCCATAGTAAGTAATTGTCAAGTGGAAAACTAGTATAAATAGAGAGTGAGTTTCTCTATTTGAAACACACACTCACTCAACTATAGTGCATGAGTGAGAGAAGAGGAGCTCACACAAGTGAGAGAGAGAACAGCTGTCGGAGATCATCTTTGTGTTTTTTGGGTTTTACTTTTGGCATTGGTGCTCATTCTATCTGTGAGGAAGTTGTGTGGTTTTCTCCTTTATAGTTTCCCTGAGGAAAAATCTTTGTGTCTCTTGTTTTTTGTGTTTATTGTTCTGCATGTTATTCTCTCAGATACGATCCTATATCATATTGATTAAATGATAAAAATATAACATGGTATGAGCGATAAGGTGAGAAGAAGACATTGTGCTGCTGCAAAAGATAGAGATTATTACTTTTTGGGGCTCTCTCCATATATCATCAACAAAAGGAGGCTAGGATAACTGTCCATTGAAGGGCGCATATTTCTGTCGAAGCAGAATTTGATTTCAGGCATTTTGAATTTTTGACTTCTCACTATTGCAATAAATTAAGGCTTTTCACAAAAGAGGAATTTTTTAGTGAGATCGGCACAGGATTTATCTCCTTCTAAAAATCTAAATTTAGAGACCAAGATCAAAAATTTTCGTTGGGTAAAAATATGGGAAAGTCAAATCCTAATTTGACCCCTGACCTAAAAACCCTGAAATATTAAAAATAGTAGTTTTGGTACATTCTCTATACCTCGATCTTTGAGAAGGATCAGGAGCTGAAACTTTTACAAGATGAAGATAATTTCCTGATGTACCTTTTGTAAAGTTTAGCCTCCAATTCACTATATTCATGGAGATATGATCCATTGAAATTAGGCTTCCAACCTATCCCAGGATTCATCCCTAAACATGACATATTGGGATAATTCCTGTATATTAGGATACCAAGGTCCAAATTAAATTTATCAAGATTTTATAGATAGGGCATGGAATGTACCTTCTAGGGTAAAAGTTTCCAACCCTTAAGATGAAACAGTGACACGTGGCAGTCTGTACAAGTTTGCTATGCTGAACAACCCTGAAACAGGTCACCTTGGGAAAACTCTCATAAGTAACAATTGGTGAAACCAATTCTGTGAAAAACTATGGTTTTGGGAAGAGCACAGATGAAGATACCTCAATGTAAATTTTCGGACACAAAGGAGTAGTAGTTCTGGAGATACCGCAGAAACAATACCAAACATTTCTGTAGAATAAATTGGAAAACTAGGGCTTCCTGTTCTGGGAGCTTCCCTCCACTATTTTAAGAAAAGGAGTACATTGGAAAGCTCACCTTGAAGAGGCCCATATTCCTATCCAATAATATATGAAATATTCCAAGTTTTGAAAATTAGGTTTTCTCTGCTAAACCCTAGATGAGCCAAGATGGACACCTCAAATTGGTAAGATTTAAATTTTTGCTATTTATATTTGAGGTTCTCATTGCAAAATGACTAATCACACCAGCTTGATGACAAGCTTGTTGAAGCTAACTAGGGATGTTTTTAAGGAACCATGCTTATTTAAAAGTGTATAAATGTTGGAAAATATTACCAATTCTTAAAACACCAACTATAAAATCATTGGCAATATTTTTCAAAAAATATTTAAATTTCCAAGGATTTTATATCATTTATATAATAATTTGGTGATTTTTTGGGTGAAACAATTTTACCCCATCAAAATTGGGCAAAACAAGGCTTCAAAAAATGCAAAATGGTGAATCTTTTTTGGGATAAAAACATTGAAAAATAGCCCACTGGGCTAAAATTCACCCCTAAATTTATCCCTGAAGCCGACAACTTCCAAACATTGAAGTATGGAATCTCACTAGTTCTCGAAGAAAATGAATTGGACACCTACATAATTGGAGAGGTTCCAGTACTAGAGGGAGATGAGGCTAAAGTCTTACATAAGAAGAACTTGGTCAAGGCCAAGAGGATTATTGGTGATTCTATCAAGGATAATACCACAAGTGTATTCCCTAGAGATAGCTAAAGAGATGTTTGATTCCTTGACCAAGATATTTGAAGGGAAGAATATAAATCAAAAGAAGTATAGGAACTTTGTAATCCTTGAAGAAATTGAATTATATCAGTATTTCAGTAAAGAAGTTATAAGAGACAGAGGGAGATGAGGCTAAGGCTAGAGCCAAGAGAATCATTGCAGATTCTATTAAAGATCATCTCATTCCTCATCTGTCTTCCTTGACGACACCAAAAGGAAGTGTTTGATGCTTTGACGAAGCAATCGAAGAAGAATAAGACATTGATATATCCACCTTGAATGGCCTCCTAGGATCATGGGATTCATTCATTCAAGGAATGTGTGCCAGAAGGAAGTGATTACCTTCAATAGAATCTAGGAAGAGCACACACAATAAGAAGCTCGACTCATAATAAGAGAAGAGAAAATGGGAGCAACTGAAGATCAAGCTCACACGATCCAAAGAAAATCCCTCAAGCGATGAGGAATACGAAGGACTCAACTCTTGAAGAACCTCTTATCCATATTAGCATTTGGATAAGACTTGATGTTGTTATGAATGAAGAAGATGATGAAGCTAAAGGCTCAAGAAGGAGTCTACCCTTGAAACGAATAAATATAAGTATTCAATTCATGATATTTATTTTTTATGCATTTGTTTATATTCAGTTGATGTGTTACTCATGATAGAATGTTTGCATTAATGAAAGTATAATACTAATATTCATGTGATGGGTAAGTAGCCCATGGTTCTATACAACTCTCCATTTCTACTTATCTAGAATGAAACCTCTTTGCTGACATATTGGATTACTGCACAATCTCAATGTTGTCATGGTAGATATGGAAGGCATCTAGAAATTTTCCATGAGATATGGATGAATGTTGTATTGGATAAAATAGTTGCATGATTATATCTTTGTGCATAATAATTTTCCATTATGAATATATATAATGAAATGTTTATAACCATACAACCAATGCATTTGACTTGTAGGAAAGATCACATACAATCACCTACAAGAAAAGAAGGATGAGACCTGTTCCGAAGAACAAGTGATGACAGTTTGAGAAATAATCCAAGATGAATAATAATATGAGGATACTTTCAAAGAAAGAAAGAGGTCGCAGAACACAATATGTGACACTGTTGAGTGACATCATTGATGGAGAACCTTCGAGCTATGAAGAAGTAGCCAAGAAAAAAGGGAAGGAGAGTACAAGTTCAAGAATAATTATGTCTAGGATGCGGTATCAAGAATTAAAGGGAATACCGTAGTATCTTCCATATGGATCTATAGGATCAAACATGCAGTAGATGACAACATCCTGGGATACAAGGAAATATTTCTAGCACAAGGATTCTTACAGAAAGAAGGCATAGACTATGAAGAGACATTTGCAGCCATTGGAAGTCGAGACACATGACAGTCAAACTCATGTTTGTAAATTAAAGAAGGCCTTATAAGAGTTCAAAAGGAACCCATGGGATAAACACATAAATGATGAGCTTGGAGATCACCTAGAGTGATTAATACCCTAACCTTTGCTACAAGGTTGAAAATGAAATCCTATAGAGGAGAAGAGCTCATAGAAGGGTGCAAGAAGAATTTTTGAAAAAGTTCAAGATAGAGGATATTGGTATCCAGTGACCCTAGATGGATACATAAAATATTAGTAGCAAAATAAGCTAATTGTCACTCTAGTATATAATACATAGAGTATGAAAGGCAGAGGAATAATGATTCCCTGCTTTAGAGGGAGTGACTACAGAAGATCCCAAGGTTTGACATGATACAAAGGGATGAACAACTTACTGATGGCTCTAGGATTTACTAAGAGTAAATAAGATTACAACCTTTGCTTCAAGGATGAAGGAGGAATACCAATGATGCTCCTGTTATATGTCGATGATTTGTTCTTGCTAGAAAAGAGGAACTCATTAAAGTTTCAAGAATGAGACTTGTTGTCAAGTTTGAGATGAAGGACTTGGGAATGATGCACTATTTTCTAGGCATGGAGGTGTGGAAAAATGAAGATGGAATCTCCCTAGGATGAGGGAAGTATGTAGTAGAGATCCTGAAGAGGTTCGAGATGATGAACTACAAGTCCATGACCACACCTATGGCATTGAACATGAAGTTATTGAGTGATGCTTCATCAAAGTTGTTTGATGCTACGATGTATCGTTAGATGATTGGGTCCTTGATGTACCTAATGAATACAAGACCAAAGCTGCGAACACATTGACCCAGTTCTTGACCGATCCTAGAAATGTTCACCTAATTGCTGCAAAGCATATTTTGAGTTACCTGAAGGTTACAGTTGATTATGGGCTCAAGTATGAGGCGAATGAAAAGATTAACTTGGAAGGTTATGTGGATTTGGATTGGGTAGGTAGTGCCATTGATAGGAAGAGAAATTCAGGTTGTTTCTTTAGTATGGGATCAGGTGTGATCTCTTGGTTTAGCAGGAAGCAATCTTGTGTGGCATTGAGCATAGATGAAGTAGAGTACAGTTGCATCTTCTTTGGTTAGTTGTCAGGTAGTGTGGTTGAGGAAGCTACTATTTGATTTATTTGAAATCTAGTTGGATGCTACTTGTATATATTGCAACAACTAGAGTTGTGTGAATTTGTCATAGAACCTAGTGTTCCATGACAATTCAAAGCATGTCGAGATAAAATATCACTATATCAGGGATATGGTGTAGAAAGGAGCAGTGAAGCTATAGTATGTTGCTACGGATGAGCAGACAGCTGATGTGTTGACCAAGGCATTAGCCATAGTGAAGTTTGAATACTTTAGGGAGAACCTTGGTGTTCTCTAGATCGAGGTTCCTTCCAAGGGGAAGTGATGATTCCATGTGCCCTTCTTACATGGTTGCAGGATGTTCCCCACATGGTAAGATGTAAGTGTAGATCCCTTCTGACATGGTTGTGGGATGTGTTCCCCACATGGTTAGATGTAAGTGCAGAGCCCTTATAACATGGTTGCGAGATGTGTTCCCCACATGGCCAGATGTAAGTGCATATCCCTTCTAACCTGGTTGCGTGATGTGTTCCACACATGGCCAGATGTAAGTGCAGAGCCCTTCTAACATGGTTATGGGATCTATTCCCCACATGGTCAGATGTAAGTGTAGATCCCTTCTGACATGGTTATGGGATGTGTTCCCCACATGGTTAGATGTAAGTGTAGAGCCCTTCTAACATGGTTGTAGGATGTGTTCCCCACATGGTCAGATGTAAGTGAAGAGCCTTTCTGACATGGTTTCGGGATGTGTTCCTCCCATGGTCAGATATAAGTGTTGTAGAATATGAATACCTACATGGAGTCTAGGCCTACAACCAACATGAAAAAGGGCTGGCTCTGTAGAACTTCCTATGACGAGTAGAATTGAGATATAGCACCATTTGCTCGATAGTGGGAGAAGTGATGATGATGATGATCCAGCATGATGATTATCCATCCTGATGATGGTCCAACTTGATGATGATCCAGTTTTGATGATGATCTAGAGATGAATACTTGTGCTAATGAACTGTCCCAAGAGAATACCTTCCTAGTTAAGAGGGAGTGTTGATGTATTTATAAATTCAGAATGTATTCACTTGCATATCTTATATTGTATTTTATTGTACCCCGATGTTCCTATCGGGAGAATAATTAATATAATAAAGTCATGTAAATTCATAAAGGTTAACCCTCCATTGTAAGTCGGGGAAATAGCCCCCACATTTGAGGGGTACTAGGGTTATTAGACTCTCCTAGTGAAGTCGGCCCTGGTAAGTAATTGTCAAGTGGAAAACTAGTATAAATAGAGAGTGAGTCTCTCTATTTGAAACACACTCACTCAACTGTAGCACATGAGTGAGAGAAGACGAACTCACACAAGTGAGAGAGAGAACAGTCATTAGAGATCATATTTGCGTTTTTTTTGTTTTACTTTTTCAATTGGTATTCATTCTATCTCTGAGGAAGTTGCAGGGTTTTCTCCTTTATGGTTTCCCCGAGGAAAACTCTTTGTGTCTCTTGTCTCTTGTGATTACTTTTGTGCATGTTGTTCTATCAGATAATATCCTAGATCATATTGATTAAATGATAAAATCTAACACTTCTTTCAACATGCATTCAATTTCATGCTCTTTTTAAACCTCAACATCAACCAAAGGGGTTATATTATACTACTATTGTTGTTAAAAACAATGCATTTTCATCATTTTTTCCTTTCTTCTTTTCCCATATTGATTATTAGTCTTGGCAATCCATATTTGTTCCCTTCCTTATCTTCACATACAAATAAAATTAAGATTCTCATTCTGAAAGAAATTAAAACAATGGGAGGGTATCTACAAAAGGATCGTGTCCTCCTACTCAAAGAAACTAAACAACAATAAAATTTGAATAGGCATAAGAATACAACCCCTAGGTGTATTTAATAAACATAAGTTATTTAGCTAACAACAACATACTTGTCTCTTCATCTATTATTGAAAAAATTTAAACATAGAACTAACCTCAATTTCACAAACATATATTCTCCAAATTTTCCAAAGAACAAATAAACTTCAATCCTCAAGTATTTCCATGCACCAATGAATGAGAAGAGTACCAAATATATGGATCACCCAACAAAAATAATCTATAATGAAAATTCCCCTATAAAATGGTTTCAGACTCAAAATGAACAAACTCCCAATAAGATGTGGTAAAACAATGTCCTAGAAGAGATGCTTCATTGTTTCTAGCCTAAGATACAAGGGGAAATTCCCATTTGAGATAACACATTTTACCAATCATTCCTTAGAAGGAAGGTCATGGTAAATCATTATCCATGTATTCAAAAAGAGGTTATATCAAACGTAAATCAACCACACGCTATGCAATCTTGTGATGAACTATTTATGTACATCAACAAATACCCATCATCAATTAATACTAGTATTGATATCATTCCACTAATGAATAAGAGAGTACAACCTCCAACAATTGTACTAGACTAAGAAATTCCTAAAGATCCACTGATCCCAGTCACGTCAAAAGGGTCCAAGCATGTCTACATTCATTTTGAATAGGTCCTCTTGGGTATAAGACTAGTAATTTTCATAATAATAATAATAATAATAATAATAATAATAATAATAATTTATATAATACAAAGAACTAACCTCGATTTTTAAAATATGTTTACACCAAATTTTCCAGAAAACAAACAAAACTGCAACCCTGAAGTAGTTTTAGACACCAATAAGCGAGGAGAGTGCCAAATATATATATCACCTAAAAACACTACTCTATAATGAAAATACCCCTACAAAATGGTTTTATACTCAAAATGATCATAATCCCAACAAGTCCTCAAAAAAAACATCCCAAAAGAGATGCTTCATTGTTTCTATCCTAGAAGGTACTAGGGGAAATTTCCATCTAAGTAGCACATTTTACCAATTATTCCTTGGAATAAAGGATTTGGTAAATAATTATCCATGTAATAACTTAGCATTTGTATCTAGCCTAAATCAACCACATAGTATGCAATCTTGTGATCCATTATCTCTTTGCATCGACAGAAAACCATCATCAAATAATAGTAGTATTGAGCTCATGCGACTAATCAAGAAGAGAGTAATGAAGAAGAGAGTACATCCTCCAAGAATTGCGGACCAAGAAAGGCCTAAATATCCACACCTAATCACAAAAAAAGGAGGCATGTATGTGTACATTAACTTTGAATAGATCCTCTTATGGGATAAGAGTAGTAATTTGCATAATATTATATCGATCTCCAAAGGATAGGGAAAAATCAGAAGAAATGAATTGTTGGTCCTTCCATGAGAGAGTACTCGTATCCCACAAATATATCAAATAAATAAATCCTCTTCTAACTCAATCACTACACCTAAAAACAAGGAATTCATGTAACATATTGATAGGGGACAATCAATAATAGAGCTAGAGAGATATGATAACTCTCCTTCATTTTCTAATGTGTTTTTGAATTCCATTATCACATCAATCAAAATATTAATTAACAAATATCCAAAGCTATATCTCTAATTTCCTCGAGGATTTTAGATAAGGGGAGAATAGAGAAAAACACCTCTTGTAGCGTGTCATTTGGGGAAGCCCTTTGGAGAATCCCTTGGCCTTTTTCTCTTCAACATTGTATTCTATTCATTCTCTCGTTGGTACCTAGAAATTCATCCACAATATGATTTCTCCATTTTACTAACAACAAATGGCATGATATTCAAATCAAATTAGAGTTAACACTCTATCAATTATTAAATGGAAGTATTTGGGGAATAACTGAGTCCTTTCATATTACTTCAAAAAATAATAGAATATTACAACCTTATCAATGAGGTTCTCCCTCCTCCTTTGTTCTAGGTTCCCTCCTCCACTTCCCAAGAATTTGATCATCAATATTTTTAAGCAAAAGAGTCACTCACCGTTCCTCCATAATAAATTTTCTTTTTTATCCTTCCTCCCTAATATTTACCTTGAATGCCTCTTATATAGATTTAGGATATGGGTGGTGAGAGTGAAGTTTTCAACCTCGGATTGGAATCCTAACTTAATCTCCTCAATTGTCCAATTTTCCATAGTTTGGGAATTTGTATGAACAATGGAACAATCAATGCGCAAAACAAATATGCTATGTATTTTCTTTCCACTTCAATTTTGTGGAGTCTCAATCTTTGACTTTGTTAGAAAATTCAATCCTAAAGTTGTCTCTTTTGGGATATATGGGTATTCAATCACATCTTTCCTTTACTATTAGTTAGATTAGGAGATTAAGTATCTTTTACTGCTTCATGTTTTTCTTCATGTTGTAGGAAAACATTGGATTGTGTTTTTGTCCTACACTATTGAGGGTGTTAAATTGAGTGTTAACATATGCCCCCTAATATGTGAGGTATGAAAGATATTATATTCTATACTCTTTAGTTATCAAAGATGAAAGGATAAAGAGGATAAGCATGAATGAAGGAGTTGGAAGGCACCTGTAAGAAAAAAAGGCAATGTCCCAAGTATATAATATCTTCTTGAAGTAGGTATACCAATGTAAATAAGCATGGACACAAACAATACATAGTGGAACCATGTCAAAGGTACCTAAAAATGTAAACATTCACTATTATAAGTATGAGATATCTAGGTATTCATGATACTTTAATATGGAAGTATAATCTTGCATAGCTTGGGAAGCGCATTGATGAGTGGTACAACTATTTCTCCCAAATACTTTGATCCACACTAATGATATCATGAGTTTATATCATATGAATGAAGGAGCTAATATCGAGCATAATAAATCACCATATGATTATTGTTCATTGATGTATAACATTAAAAAATGTGAGGAGGCCCACCGATAATGGAATCAAAGGTACTGAGTACAATCTATAAAATGTGAATAGATGTTATAAAGTCAAACACTTGTAGAATAAAAATTCAAGGATGATTGGTGTATACCCAATCTCATTTGCAAGGGAATTTTCTAGTTATAGACGCAATATCTAAGATACTCTATGGTTCCTAGATCCACTTCTTAGATGATGATTTGGTGTTGATAGGAAGAGATCCTTTATAGGGAGGGCATCAATGCATTCCACATTAATGGAACCAAAACAAAAGTCAATAGTTTTATATGATTTGGTAGATATTAGGGATCCAAAACTCTATACAAACACTAGGAAGGATGACATGCTTGGTTAGGAATACTTGAGCAATGACAAATATTGTTTTTAATTCCCTTGAACACACGACATGTCACACGATTCATAGTAACAGTTGGAAACATGATACTTAGTAACTGAAATTTATGAAATACTTCAATTCCGTATGCATTAACGACATATCCATAGTTGATGGGAAGGATAACCCATAGATGGATTTATGTTCAAATTATTGGTACAATTTCCTAAGGAAAATGTAAATAATTTACTAATAACTGATGCTAAAATATGTTCTATGTTCAAGGTTTTCAAGTACTCACTATTTCCATTCTTTCTAGGATGGAATATCAATTGTTTCAATGGTCCCTTTTTTTGTATTTTTGTATTCTTTAATTTTTAATACCTTTGTCATTTATAAGAATGAAAAAGAACAATGAATTCTATAATACAATGGAGGAGATGAATTCCTCAAGGGAGTGTTCCTTAATTCCAAGGGCATAGGTCATGCCAAGGAAAAGATAAAATTACAAATATGGCATGATCTAGTTATGTACACTCTTGTGGATGTTCCCTCCATGAGATGAAGTCATTTAAACAAAAGAAACTATTTATAGCCATCATGTATAAAAATGTGACTACAAGGGAAAATAAATAAAATTATCATTAAACAAGAAAATAAGTAGGAACAAATGCTCACGGAAGTAATTTGTAAACTAAAAAAATTAGGCCTCATGTTAGGAAATTGTCATAAATGTATAAGAGAGAAATATGTGGTCTCAAACTACAAGTCATGATGGTACTAATAGGGATTCTAGGACAATGATAAAAACTCACCATGGGAACTAAAATACAAATAGGGTCTCGACTATAGTGTCCCATGTTCAGTACGATATTTTGTTGGAACAATGGAAAATGCAGAGATGATGGGTTGACACACCAATTTCCAATAAGTTTGACCCTAGGGAAAATTTGGGTTACGAAAGGTTCAAATGCATAATAATAGAGGGGTAACCTAAACCTATATGAAATCTTCCAAATACACCTGATAGGATCGAGGAATGTGCAAAAAATGCCCCAATACTTGTGTATAACAAAACCAATCCACATTCTCACATTGACCCCACACAATATGTCCTTATGTGGGATTAAACAAATGTTCATAGGCTTCGAGGATAAATTAATATGATGATAGACTTCCATCCAAGAAGTCATATGAGTTAGGGGATCTCACAGCCCAAATGGGAAAAGTAACTAGATCATATAACTCCTCTAACGGAAGAGTTTGATATAAATATACCTAATCCATTTGAATATATTGATATGACATTTATACAACAAACAAGAGAAATTTATTCTCTATGGTACCGCATTCTACATAATTGGGAATTACTTTGCCATCATTTTGCACAATTAATAATTCTATCGAGAACGCTTGCAATAAAGGTGAGTAATCTACTAGAACGGGTTTGGGAAAAACTAATAAGTGGAAGCAAGCCTCCAATGTTATGGTAAATATTGGATCATATTGTGTGATGAGAATTGGTGGCAGGATCATAAAATTTCACATGAGGGAAGCATTTCTTAACAATCCTACCCTAATGTCTTGAACCGACTTTATTGCATATTTGATGAAAGAAACATCCTATTTGATAAAAAAATTAGGATTATAATTATCTAATGGGTTGATCGTAACAATATTTTCCTGGTGTTAGAACCAAGTTACTAGGAGCACTCAATATACTATAGTCATCATAGCATGTATCCAATTAAGTCCCAATAAAAAATTGTAATATATTGGCATGTCTACTACCTTAACACCAACGTTAACTCTTTTACCTCCCAATTCAATTACGCAGGCCAAGATAAGTCTGCGAGGAGGGAAAAAAGGTGCATAAAATTATTTTAGCATAGTGTGGGATGGAACTAATGAGGGTGATCTAAATTCTTAGAAATTGTTAACAGTTAAATTTTACGCACATGCAGAATTTTATCCATTCTTTTAGTAAGGTGTCATCAAAATATAGAATGCATCCCAATGAATACATCCTTATCATATTTAAAAATCAATATGAGTGCAATAATTCCAAAGAACAATTAAAATAAGAAGTATCGTGGATAAATATATGTTTACTTGCATTATAGCATGTGTTATAAGTTTTGTTCCCATGCTATCCTAGCACGAATTTCCATTTGGTATCTATGTGACTGTCAAAATAGTGGGATCTCAATTACATGCTAGATGTTGAAGACTCATTAAGGATCCTCACCAACAAAAATTCAAAATCATCTCAGGGAGCATTGAATATCCCCTTTTGTGTGCCTTAGAGCTAGTTCATGAGGAAATGTGTTTCACACTTGGATCTAGTTGTTTCTTGGATGCCTATTTTCCTATAAATGGAGTCCATGGGAATGCATCTTAGTAGATAAAATTATAGCAAGGTTATGTTTCTATAATTTTGTTGAGGTTGATTCATAGCTCACCTCTCCCCCCTCCTAATAACATTCCTCAAGAGCCCTTTCCTCCTTCCTCCAATGAGAAATTTTTTCTCTCCATTGTTCTTCAATTTGTTCATCATTAAATGTGTACAAAAAGGAAATTTGTAAGGGAAATCAATTCCTTACATTGAATCCCACACATGTTGGGTGAAACTACATGTATTTTCTTGACCATTGGGTAATCTAAATTGGTTCTAGCATTGGATTCTTATTGTGGTGTTCATTTCCCTATTCCCTTTGTTTATTTCAAGTTATTTTTGTTTTTTATTTTGTTTTATTTCACCAACAAGATCTTGAAAGATCATTTTGGAGTAATTAATTTTTATTTTAATAACAAAATATCGGTTCTTGCTAAAAAACTGAAAGGATTTTACCCAAAGTGGGAGAGGTTGCACACATTTGTGCTTAATTTCCCACAATAGTATTTATGGTGACTCAACTAAATTTTTGTTCATTTCTTCTTAACTAGGTTGATTTTTGTTCATGGAGATCGACACCCCATATATTGCATTACCTGCATAGAATTTCCTTCAAGATACACGTCATTAGTTCATTTTAGCAAATCCTTTCCCTCATGGTAATTTTTTCAATATGTGTGTGGCGTGGTTGTGTTGTAATCACACTAATGTTCTTTTGTTCTTTTTTTTTGCATTGTTTCATTCTCGCCTCTCTATTTTGTGCACTAATATCTCTTTTTCTTTGCATTTTATCCGTATTGCGCAATATTGTAGCCCCAATAGTTCCTCAGTAATGAAGCTGAATTAAAAAACATGCAGTAGTTGTGTTTTTATTTGGTAATTAGTCCACTTATCCCAATATTAGGAAGTAAAAGTGTTTTCCCTCAAAATCTACTTAGGTAACCAACTTTAACGCTTTTAATGGGTCTCATTGTTGTCACTAGTATTCAAGATATTTTAATGCATTTGCTTATATGTCATGTTTTAGAAAAGTTAGTGTAAATCCACTTTTTCACACAGGAAAGGACCTAAAGACTCTAATCTCCCTAAGTATTCTCTTCACCTTACACTTCATCCGATCTTCTTGAATTGGAAAAGGGGGATAAGTGTTAAATAACACCATTACACACTTTTTTTTCATTAGTATTTTGTTTGCAAGCACCATTATTGTATTTTAGAGTTGAATTTAAATATACATTTTAATTTTACTTTAAGATATTTAGTTAGTTGCAATAATCAATTTTCTTATCTCACATGTGTTTGCATCACTAACGCACACTAAGGGACCTAAAATATGTTCCACCACTTATTCTCTTCACCTCCAATTAATTGTGATCTTGGTGAACCAGAAAGGAAGAGAAATGTGAAATACCTCCCTCACAATCCTTAATCAATATTGTACCCTTAAGATAAACACTTATAAAATCTCCAACCAACTAAAATACTCCATAGGAGGTCACAAAACAATATTTTAGTTAGGTAGGATTGATTGGGATAAGCATCCAAAATATATCCACCAATCTAGTTTCGTTGTTGACTTATAGGGTGATATCAAATCCTGATATTAGCATGTGTCAAAACAAAACCCAAATAAGACGGCATGGTGCCAAAGAAGATGATATCCAAGGTATAATCCCTTCTCCCCCATAAAAGTCATTCATCTTTTTGTAGGGGAGGTAACACTATACCTCTTAGGCCAAACCACTTATCCACACTTGACATGGTGGTGTAGGTGGGTCGATCTTGACTAATTCTAGCTAGCACCTCGAGGATCTAATGGCTCCCCCACACTTATCAGGACTGCCAAATTTAGTCCAATGGTCAAATTCTGCTCTAAAACTGTCTTCCTGGAACTTTACCTCTACAAATCCCCTTCCGTAGGCAGGACGGGGGATGTGGGATCTCGTTTGTCCAAATTTCTCTCCGCAATTCCATTCCCGCAACTCTATTTCTGCAATAAATGTTCTGCATGTGGGTTGCAGGATGTGGGATCTCAAAACCCTGAAGGCACACTCCGCAACTTCCTTTTCCGCAACAGTTTCCCCGCAATCGAATTACGGGATGTGGGATGCGCGATGCCAACTTTCCAAAGTTGCTCCCTTGCAACCTTCCCTCTGCAAATATTCCCCTGTAACTTCCTCAGTTATCTGATCCTTGCAGCCTTCTCCACGACTGTCGATCTTCTTTTTGATGCAGCTCTCATATCTCCATGGATCTGTTAACTTCCTCGTAACTCTTGTTGTGGGATACTTCAATACCATCAGATCTTGATTTGCGGGCTCAATTTCCACCGTTCGTTCTCTGTAAAAAACTTGTTATGGTAGAAAACCTGCGGGTTGCATCAATTGATCATGAAATTGATCAATCCATCCTGCAATCTTCACAACACTTTAGCCTGAAATTCTTATGCATGCATCTACTCTCTACTTCAACTGTTTAAGCAAGAAATCGATGCGTGAAATCAACACTTCACTGAAATACACAAATGTTCATGAAAACTTCGAATTCAGCTCTACAAGATACACAGTTCAACACAACACATGCATAAAGGCTAACAACCCTATAAACACACGATTAATCCTTCTATTAAGCATTGAAAGGAAAATGCACACATCATGGATCTCTCTCCTTCTGATTCTTCTAAATATTTACAAACAGGAATTAGACACAGGTATGTCCTCTCTCTGCAAACTTATAATTCTAAATGTTGAAGAGTAGAATCCCTCTTACATCTCTAAATGGTCTATTTATACTAAAATTGCTACCCTATCATGAGTGGTCCTGCAACTGAAATAAACACTACTATGACGCATGATGAAACATCCATGTCTAAAACAAACTAATGCAAGTTTGATCTCCACGCAGGGAGTCGTGATCCATAATGACCCCCTACAATTCTATTCAGATTAGGACTCAGCGTAAAAAAAATTGTTACAATAGATGCCATAGGATGTGACCAACTCATCACATTGCTGGCATGCCATGATGCTCCCGCATCAGACTTGCAAGGTAGAAAGTATGAACCCTTGTTCATAAGATCAGCTACAGTGAAACCCTTGGCTTCCAACTCTACAAGGCTCATCCAAGTAGAATCCTCTATTGGTCGCTTCTTCCACTTGACGAAATACTTCAGATAGTCCTTCTTCCTTGTACTCTTTGACACCCTAGTGTCGAGAACGGGCTCAACTTCCAATGGTTGTGTCACAGGAATCTGTGCTACCCATTGTAATTCTTCAGTAGGATCTTCACCTCATGTAAAGGTTCCAGTGTCACTTGCTACATAAGGATATAGATATTCTACATTAAATATTGGTGAAATACACACTTTTGTAGGCATCTCTAACTCATAAGAATTCATTGAAAACTTCCTGAGTATTCTATAGGGTCTAATATTCTTCATCTTCAGCTTGTTATATTCTCCTTTAGGAAATCTATCTCTTTTCAGATATGGTAACACCAAATCTCCCACTTAATAGTTCTCTTCCCTTCTTCTGGAATGTGATTGGGCCTTGTAACTGGTGCTACTCTGCTATAATCTTGCTTTCACTTGCTCCTGCAACTCACAGAATCTTGTTGCAAACTCTTCTCCACCAACAGTTCATTTCTCCAATTGACCTAAGTAACAAAGTTCATACACTCCTCTTGGATGCATTCCATACAGAATTTGAAATGGAATCATCCTTGTACTCCTATTTGGTGAATCATTATACGCAAACTCAGCTTGAGCTAATACTCTGTCCCACTGCTTAGGACTTTTCCCAATCAAACTTCTCAACATGTTTCCCATAATCCTATTGACTACTTTGGTTTGTCCATCAGACTGTGGGTGATATGCTGAAATAAATTCAGTCTGGTACCCAAATTCTTCCACAAGTTTCTCCAAAAATTCCTTGTGAACTTAAAATCTTTGTCTGATACAATACTTCTAGGTAAACCATGTAGTTTCACAACTTCATCAAAGAACAAGTTAGAAATGTGTGTGGTGTCACTAGTCTTCTGACATGGAATGAAATGTGCCATCTTAGAGAATCTATCAACAACAACAAATATAGAATCATTTCCCCTCTGATTTCTTAGTAGACCCAGAATGAAATCCATGCTCACAAAATTCCAAGGCCCAGTTGGAATAGGAAATGGTGTATACAATCTTGTGTTCTGGCTTCTCCCCTTAGCATGCTGGCATACTCTGCACCTGCTTACAAAATTCTCAACTTCAGACCTCATCCTTGTCCAAAAATAGAAATTCCCCAACTATCCGAAAGTTTTATCACTTCCAAAGTGACATGCCATACCTCCATTATGTTTATCCTGTATCAATCTCTCTCTCCTATAAAACTTTGGTATACACAACTTATTGTTTTTAAAGAGTAAACCTTCTTTTAGTGCATACTCCATCCATGGATCTCTATGAACCTCTACTATATTCTTACAAGCCCTGTAAGCCTCCTGGAAATCAATGTTAGCTTCAGTCAAACCTCTCAAATGCTCAAATCCCAAAACTTGGATATTATTTTCTTGCATAATCAACAACCTCCTACTTAAGGCATCAGCTAATCTGTTTGATTATCCACTTATGTGTTTCAACATAAAGGTAAAGCTTTGTAAGAACTCAACCCACTCGACATGTTTTAGGTTCAACTTAGGTTGCTGCATTCTGTACTAGAATGCATGGTTATAAGAATATAGCACAAATTCTTTGGGCATCAAGTAATGCCTCCAATGCTTCATTGCTTGAATAATAGCATAAAATTCCTTGTCATAAGATGAATACTTTTGCTTTGCATAATTCAACTTCTCACTGAAATACACTATATGCCTATCCTCCTGACTCAGCACAACTTTGATTGCTACTCCACTAGCATCACACTTCACTTCGAAAGGGTGGTGGAATTTTGGTAACTTCAATACTGGTTGGTCAGTGATCTTCTTCTTCAAGAGCTGAAAGCTCCTTTCATCCTCTATTGTCCATTGAAATGGTTGTTTATCCTTCTTAATTATATCAACAATAGTCACACAAATACCATTGAATTTCTTTAAAAATTACCTATAGAATCTTTCCAATCCATGAAAGCTCCTTACCTCAAATACGTTTTTAGGTAAAGGCCAATCAATGATTGCTTACACCTTTTCTGAGTCCATCTTCAACCCATCTCTTGAGATAAAAAAACCCAAATATACTAGATCTTTCCTCATGAATGCACACTTCTTCACATTTATCAGCAACTTTTCCTTTTGCATCCTCTCCAAAACATATCTCAAATACTGCAGATGCTCCTCTTCTGTTTGGATGAAAACCAAAATGTCATCAAGGTAAACTATCACAAAATTTACCTATGAAATCTCTCAAGACTTCATTCGTCAACCTCATAAAGGTACTTGGTTCATTGGACAATCCAAATGGCATGAAAAAACACTCATATAACCCATCATTTGTCTTGAAGGCTCTATTCCACTCATCTTCTTCTCTGTTTATTATCTAATGATATCCACTCTTCAAATCCAGTTTTGAAAAGCATGTTTCCCTACTTAGGAAATCCATCATGTCATCCACCCTTGGTAATGGAAACCTATATCTAATGATGATCTTGTTAATCACTCTGGAGTCAGTACACATCCTCCACTCACCATCCTTCTTGGGTGTCAGTACTACTAGTACCGCACATGGACTCATACTCTTCTGAACCAATCCTTTGTCCAACAATCCTTGGACCTCCTTTCTCAATTCTTCACTCTCTTGAGGTGTCAACCTGTATGTTTCCTTGTTTGGTAAACTGGCTCCTGGAATAAAATCAATTTGATGACTTATATTCCTCCTTGGTGTTAGTTCATTGGGTAAATCATCCACCACAATGTCTCTATACTCACTCAACATCTCTAGAATATCCTCGGGTAGATTTGTTTCGCACCCAATATGCAAGTTAATTATAGCTAACATACAGAGTGTGCAATATTTATTGTCAACCCAGGGAAGTCTTTTATTTCAAGGATAACATGCACAATATATGCTTAAACACTAACTTGCTGTAAATAAACAATCCTATTCTCTGTTCAGCTATGCTCATCCTAAGAATCCACTTAATCTAGTTTACCTTCTAAAGAATACAGTCACAATTACCTTCTACTGTTCTTGATCTAGAAATTAAAAGATTCATGAAATCACATCTAGATTACTTTTGCAGAGAATGAGATCCTATTTACCAAATTATCTAATGATTTACCCAACTATCTTAATCTGATTATTCTAGAAATCCAAAAGACATGGATTGAGTTCATCTAGTATAGGAATTCAGAGTCCAAAAATTGAGTTCAACTATTCTATGAATTAAAAGTACAGGAATGAAATTCTGCAACCATAAAAGCAAGGAACAAACTGCAAGGATTCATTGAAACAACAATTAAAAGATCTAAGGATGAATAGATTTGTTACAGCTACCACGCAATTGCATAAGGAATAATTACCTACTCAATCGACTGTCACACCATGCCACTACAACTTTCCAAGAGATGCAATTAATAACACACTGTAAATCCACAACTGTTACAGATTCCTATGAAGAAATCAAATTAACATAACATCACACAATAGAATAATAAAAATTCCTAATTTAACTCATCAATCCCTGTGGCCAGGTGGGCCCAGCCTTCACATAGAAATGCTAGATATAACGCACGTTAAAACCCTTAGATCTGAAGTAACTCCTTGTATTAAAAATGTAGATCAAATAATAGTCCTCAGTCACAGCTAATACAATGAGTTGGTTAAGGGTTCCACACCTGGCTCAAAACAGTTCCCCATATTTATACATTGTAAATCATAACATCCTATCCCTATTATTGGGCAGCCATGGAGATCTATGATCTTCGGGCGCCCTAAATTACAACAGCTGTTACAACCATGGCAGGATGAATGTAGGAAATATAGGAAAACTGTTAATTGACCTAGAAATAATGATATCCTCAGATCATAGCTATACATGAGCAGCAATGCACTGTTGACCTCCAAATCTCTTGCATTCTGTTACAGCTATCCTTGTACAGCTTTGCCTGGAATAATATACTGAGGCTGCATTCTTTGGGCAATAGTACAATGGATGGTGATCTGCTTGAGCGATGAATTTTCAGCCTGCTATGCCTGCAGTCTCTATATATCAAAATACCTTTATAAACCATCATATGTTAGCATATTGAGAGATATAAAGGCTTAATGACCACAATCATAAGCATTAATAAAATAAGACAATAACTTATGATACCCTGGTGACTTGAGGAATAGAGTGAGGGGAAAACATCTGTTTAGCATGCTCAATAGGGTAAGGATAAGGCAAAAAGAGGTGAATAAGGATGGTCAAAAAGGGGCCATTTCTAGGCCCAACATATCCCCCCAGCTGTCCTATTGCATGTCCTCATGCAACAACCTCCATTATTTTGAATCTGAATTTTGTACTATGCTCTATTCATGGAGAGAAGCCTAAAGTTGTAGGGGAACTCAGACATTCCTTCTTTTTCTATGAATCCCCTATGGGAAACCTAATATCTCCAACATTGTTGCTCCTTTTCCTTGGTCAGTCAAAAATACATCCTGTATGGTTTTGTTGGCCACAAGATGAGGGGAAATTTAAATTTCAGGCCCAGCCAATTAACCCCACACTCCTTGATACATCCAACATAACCCTCAATCCTCGAAAGTGCCTATTCAAAATTTCTAAAATAATAGGGGTCTCTATTCCTGAGGGTAGGAGAGGCAACCTGCCATCTGTGCTTACTGCCTTCCAAAGCTGTTTGTTGATGTATGGAAATCTAGCTGGTGCAAGTAGAAATAACTCCTTCCTACAATTCCATTATATGCTGAGTCTAGATGGGGCATGAGAGTAGACTCTAGTGTCGAGCAAGAAAAATATGAGGTTTTTGAGGCTCACTTCGGATCCACAGATTAGAGTGGGCTTCATTGTGAGAAAAGGTTTGAATAGAACTTTCCCACTGAGCATGAATGATCACAAAAGAAGCAAAAGCCCTCAACTAAACATCTCCTAAAAAAGGAACAGGATTCAAATGGTGGTCAAGAGGACAAGCCATCTCATGCAAATACAGTTCACACAGCAAATTCTGGTCCTCAAAATTGCTTCTCAAACATGTTTCCAAGAATTTTGCTGAGGTTGATATCTCAAATGATCTTCCTTCTTTCATAGCCCTTAACTTAAACCAAATAAATTGTTCAAATAAAAAGACAAGGTAAGAAGAGGAAGGTACCCTAGTGCCCAGGAGTTCTTGAGAAAGAGCATACATCTGGTCTTTTTCCTTTTGCATAGACTGGAACTTTTTTAGCTCCCTTAGCTCCTTCTATAGTTCTTCCTCCTGAAGTCTCTGGGACATGCATTCTTCTGTCCATTTCTCCTTCAGTTCCTTGATGGTATTTTTATTCTCAATGAGGGAAACCATCCCTGCTTGGTATTCTTCCACCTGGCTCTTCCACTTTCTTACCTCCATTCTCAAAATTGAGATTTCTTCTATAGGTTGCAGGGTTTCTTCTTCTTCATGATACTCCTCCTTGTCAGAATCTAGGTCAATAAAAATTTGAAGGGATTCAGTCCACACCTTATCACTCGATATGCCACATTGGACATCCTGCACATCTGAAGTTATTTATAGGGGTGTTGGTTCTTGTGTAACAACAACCCCTTCCACCACTTTTGGAGATGTTAGTTCTTGTGTAATGACATCCTTTTTCTGAGGTTCTCCTTTGGAAACTTTGGCAGCTTATTGTGAGGATGTTGGTTCTTGTGGACTAACTTCCTCCTAAATTTTAATCTTATTCCCTATCTGATCATCAGCTGCTATTTCAGCCAGAGAATGTAAGGCTGCTGGTTCTTGTGTGACAGAGCCCTGCTCTTCTTTTTCCTCATGCTATTGGGATTGGATGTCTTCTTTAGTATGAAGTTGTTCCTCAAGGATTTTAGTATCACCTAAGGGTTGTGATTGAACCTGTTCATCTTCACCCAAATCCATATCAGGAATGACATCCACTTCAGGGTTGGCCTCTTGTTGCATCCCAGGAGTCTCTACTGCAATTTTAAAGGATGTTGGTTCTTGTGTGGCAACATCCTGATTTACTTCTTCATCTCCCTGTTGCTTTGATTCCATTTCCAGTATCTCTATGTCATGAGACAATTCTGGAGTCATAGTACAAATTTCTTCATTAAATTCCAGAGTGCCTTCAGTCCCTAGTTCTTCTTCTCTCATTTGGAAAGCCACTTGGACAAGAACATTCAAGGATGTTGGTTCTTGTGTGACAGCATCCTGTTCGACCTCATCATTGTTTTGCTGTTGTAGTTCCATTTCTATTATTTCTATGTCATTAGAGGATTTTGGGGTCTCAATGCAATATTCATCCATAAAATAAGGAATAACTTTATCCTCTGGTTCCTCTGTTCCTGTCCTTCCACAACTGTAGGTGCAGACTATTGTGTTGTAAAGGAACGAACTATAACCTTATATCCTAACTCATCAAAGATTTCTCCACATGTAAGATAGACCACTCTTTCTTCCTCATTGCCAACCTTGGTAGTATTTGATCCTTCCAGTTGATCTGTAGCTTCAACCAATGTGTGCAGCTTCATTTCACTCTATTTTCTGCACGCTTCTTTCCAATTTTCCAATTCTTTTCTGAGTGCTTGTAATTCCTCTTTTAATAGCCTATCTTCGAACATAAGTCCTTCAATTTAAGGTTCTTCTTCGAATGGCCCATGTGGGACATCAATTGGTCTGGTTCTAAGAATGGGGAACTCAATTTGTGCTTCTAAGGTTTCCCATCTTACCCTTGCTGCTTTTGCTACTGTGACTAACCTGGTTCTTTTTCATCTTATTGGTGGTGATGCCTTAATTTCATCCTTTATTTCATCCTTTGATCTTCTCCTTTTTCTCTGTGGTGCTGGAGTTTCTAGATTCATAGCTGAAGTGGAAGGGATATCCCCAGTTCCAGCATTTTCTTGTTCTTTAGGATGTTCTTCCTCAATTAAGGTTCCTCCCCATTCACGGGAAGATTCAATAGTCAACACCTCAGTGTTTTCTTCTATTATCATGGCTCTTTCATCTTCAGATTCAACTATCACAGCATCTAATGCTGCTCCATTTTCACCCTCTAGTGTTAGAGCGGCCCTACTATTTAGTTCTTCCATAGGGTTTTCATGTACATCCTCTCCCAATTGTTCTTCTTGTTCCCTTGGCTGATCCTCTGATCCAGTCTCATCTCCCCCCCCAACTACATTGGAGGGGCTCTGAACCTCCTGTTGCTCCACATTTCCCCCCAACTATGGATTGACCAGCTCTTCTTGATTTTGAACAGGCCCCATGAGTATGGGTATGTCCATTTCCTCTTCTATTGGAACACCAGGCAGAGGAGCAAGTTCTTGAACTTGGGCTGTAAATTGCTCCCAGGTTTGACTGTGTTGAGGAAGGGTCCGTAAGATTATTAATTTAATGAGGCCATGCTGGGTAAGTGAGGAGAGTGGATTCTTGGAATCTTGAAAAAACCATGCCATATGATGTAAATCATTGAGTAAGTAATGTAGAATGTTTAATAGAGCCCTGTGATAGAGATGAGATAGTAAAGGAAATTCAGAATGATAGACTATTTGGTACCTACCTTCGCAGGTGATGTATTTCTTGAGAAAAATGGTGACTTGATTCCATGTCCATGGCAATGATTGTAATTCTATCCCCCTTCATGTCATTTGAATATGCTCCCATTCCCTTAGAAAATCCTGTATTGCTGCAGTAGTGGGGGTTCGACGTCCGAACCAAGCTCTTCCCTCCTGAGGAAGGGTAGTGAACTTAGCCACTATGGATTTAGAGACTTCAATATGCAATCCCCAAACCTATGAGTGGGTTTCTGTAAGATTCAAGCAAAACTGTAAAGCTGCTTCATGGTGAAGTTCATTCAGGCGTTGGAAAAATTCAGTCCAACCCGCAGCTTGAAAGATGGAAAAAACTTCATCATTTCTTTTGAGTTCTCGCGTGTTTTAAGGTTCATAGTGAGCTGGAATACCCATGTTTAACCTCAAAATTATGTTGCAATTCGACAGATTACATATTCCAACAATGGAGGTTACAGCACAGAGTATGCATGAATAGCTGAGAGTGGAATTGGGCAAATTCGAAAAGTTCCGGCGCATTGGATTATTTGAAATTTATCCTGAATTGGGAAAGGTGGCAGTTATTAGGTAGCATAATTAGTCATTACGTTGCACGAGCAGAGAGTTAACGATGCAATAATGGGCACATAAAATAAGGTACGATTGATATTGTCAAATCATATTGATACTTAACCAAGTAGTTAATCAAAGCCATACCTTCGAAAATGCGCGATAGATGTCCTTTGGAGAAAAGTCGAGTGTGTGATGTGCAGTCATTAAATGTGATCATTATTATAGGGGTGCTGTAATAACCTTTACCGCTGGCAAACCAAAAATCATCTTGTTAAAATGGTTGGAAACATGCTGATTGCTAGAGTATGAGTCAAATTGCTAGCATCAGGAATCGGGGCCATATCTAGAGGAATTTCTATCTTGCAAAAAGTTCTGCCAATAACAAAGGAGTTACAGCCGCAAGCCATAAAGAAATCAGATAGTTTAGCATGGGCACGGCCTTGGAATGTAGAAAAATCAGCCAAATGTAGCGGAGTTGCAGCTGCTAGAAAATGGTGTCGAAGCTGCCGAAAAATGGTGTCGCAGCTGCAGGAAAAGGTGTTGCATCTACCGAAAAAGGTGTTGCAGCTGTGTGAAATGGGATTTATGGGAAAAAGTGAAACGGTGTCGTAGTTGTGCCCACAGGAGTTATGGGAAAAGGTAAAACAAAGTTGCAGCTACCAGAAAAGGGTGTTGCAGCTGCCAAAAAAGGGTGTTGCAGTTGATGGAAAAAGGGTGTTATAGATGCCGAAAAAAAAGGTGTTGCGGCTGCTAAAAAAGGGTGTTGCAGCTGCCGAAAAAAGGGTGTTGCAGATGCTAGAAAAAAGGGTGTTGCAACTGCCAAAAAAAGGGTGTCACAACTATGACAGATTTATTTAGGGGGAAAAAAATTTGGTGCGGGATGTTACAGAAGAATGACATTGGTCACCAGGCCCGACGATGACCACCATTCTTAAGTGCACATTTCATAAAAAAAAATAGATCAAGTGCAAAAGAAAAAGATAACAAAAATAGAAAAAAACAATTTATTTATGTTCAAAGATTCATATGCGATTTATAGTGATTAATTAAGGATTGACAGGGGCAAAGAAAAATTCCTTCCCTTGTGCTAACGGGTAGTCTAGATCAGCTACAATTTGTGAGATGAATGAGTCTTTTGAAATGGGCTTATGGTACAGTCACAAGCTGTGACCATTAGCAAATAATGGTGCACGGTTCTCATCGATGGTTACCAAGCAGACTGTACCATTATCAAATACTCTGTCTACTAGGTATGGGCCTAGCCATGTTGTGCATAGTTTACCCTTAAAATCTCTTTTGAATCTGGAATCGTATAATAGTGCACAGTCTCCCTCACAAAATACTTTCTTTTTGATGAATCGGTCATGCCAATCAGATCTCTGTTGCTGAATTAACATTGTGTGCTCCACAGCAGCTAACCGTTTCTCATCCAGTTCATTCAATTGGTTCAATCTTCTCTTTTGGGGTTCAATTACATCTAGGTTTACCACTGTGTCCATCTTCAAGGTCTTAATTTCAAATTCAATTGGGAAGATGACACTTTTCCCATACACTAAGTCATAAAGAGAGAAACTTTGTAGTGTTACGCCAAGTGATGCGATATGCCCACAATGATTCTGGAAGTCTATCAGTTGAATCTCTACGATGTCTCTTGACTGTCTTGGTAAGGATAGCTTCAATGAATTTTTTAGTGCTCTCCACCTAGCAATTGGCTTGGGGATGGTAAGGTGAAGCTACTTGATGCTGAATATGGTACTTCTGTAGTAGAGCTTCAAATTGATGCGACACAAACTGTGGTACTCCATCAGTAACCACTTCCCTAGGTACCCCAAAATGTGTAAATATTTCACTATACAGGAAATCAATCATAGCCTGGTCATTGGCCTTTGCCAACGCCACATCTTCTACCCATTTCGTCATGTAGTCGGTACAGACCAAGATGTAGGATTTTTACTTGGAATGAGGGCTGATAGGACCAACAAAATCTAAAGCCCACATATGAAAGGGTTCAACCACTGATTGTGGTTGCAAAGGCATTTTATCTAATCTATTGGACTGACCCATCCTTGGGAAGCTATCACAAGACTGGACATATATTTTTGCATCCCTAAAAAGAGTTGGACAATAGTAGCCCATTCTCAGTGCTTTGTGTCATGTCCTTCTATTTGCAAAATGCCCCCCACAAAGCTCATCATGGCTGGCCTTTAGTATATGGAAGATTTCATCTTCTCTCACACATCTTCTGATCTCAAGATCAGGGCCTGTGTAAAAGAGATGACCATTTACCCAACAATACCTGGCACTTTGCTGAATAATTTTCCTGTTTTCTCTTTTGGACATATGTGCTAGAAGCTTTCCTACAGCCAAGTAATTAGCAACAGTTGCATACCAAGGGGAGTGAGCTAAAACTGCAAATAAGTTTTCATTTGGAAAAGAGCCCTCAACAGGAAAATTATCATCACTGTTAGTCAAATGAGATAAGAAATCAGCGACAACATTTTCTCTTCCAGGTTTATCTATAATGGTAATATCAAATTCCTATAATAATAAGAGCCACCTAGTCACTCTGGCATTAGCAATAGGTTTATTCATTAGATATTTAATGGCAGAGTGGTCAGTGTGCACAAATGTAGGATATCCAGTAATATAATGTCGAAATTTGTTAATGGAGTAAACAATAGCTAAGAAATCCTTCTCGGTGACAGTATAATTAGGTTCAGCAGGGGATAAGTTTTTACTAATATAATAAATTTCATAAGGTACTTGACCATCATGCTGACCTAAAACTGCTCCAATAGAAGTATCAGAAGCATCTAAAGAAATGTGGAAGGGTAGGGTCCAATTGGGTCCTCTTAATATGGGGGCTGTGGACAGTTTCTCTTTAAGTTTAACAAATGCCATTTGGCATGCCTCATTCCAAACAAATTGCACGTCCTTCATTAACAATGAAAACAAAGGAGAGGCAAGTTTGGAAAAATTTTCTATAAATCTTCGGTGATATCCAGCATGCCCTAGGAAACTTTGCACTTATTTTTGAGTTACAGAAGTAGGTATATTTTGTATTACCTTAATTTTCAAGGGATCCACCTAGATGCCATCAGCAGAGATGAAATGCGCCAATACTTCTCCTTCACTCATCATCATATGGCACCTTTTAGTGCTTAAAGAGAGCTGGGTCTGTTCACAGTGAGTTAAAACCTTTTTCAAATTTTCCAGTGCTTCTTCAAAATCTTTGCCATAAGGAGTAAAATCATCCATAAAAAATTCCATACTATCATTAAGTAATTCTGAAAATATGCCAATTACAGCTCTTTGAAATGTTGCTGGTGCATTACACAAACCAAAGGGAAGCACTCTGTAAGCAAATGTTCCCGAGGAACAGGTGAAGGTAGTTTTATCTTGGTATTCAGATGCAATCTGGATCTGATATTACCCGCTAAACCCATCTAGGAAGGAGAATAACTTCTTTCCAGATAAGGTGTCAAGTACTTGATCGATAAAAGGCAAGGGAAAATGATCTTTTTGTGTTTCCTTGTTCAGCTCTCTGTAGTCCAAATAGACTCTCCATTTACCATTTTTCTTGGGTACTATTACAAGTGGGGACACCCACTCACTGTCTGAAATGGGATATATAAATCCTGCTTCCAAGAGTTTCTGAATTTCTTCCTTCACTATGTCCCTAAGATTGGGGTTCATTCATCGTTAAGGCTGGCACACAGGCCATGAGTCACTTTTAATATAAATATGATGGGTGCACAGGTTAGAGGGAATACCCCTCATGTCTGTGTACTCCTAGGAAAATTCCACCTTGTGTTCTTTTAAGAGACTAAGCAAGCACTTATGTTCATCTAAGGAGAGGCTAGGGTTAATATTCAGGGTTTTTCCAGACTCTACCTCGATAGGAATACTTTTCAAATTTTTCAATACTGGAACTATATGCATGTCACTAACTAATGATTCTTCTGTGATATTTTCTTGTTCTTCCTCACCTAGAGTAATGTTCATGATTTGATAAATTTCTTTATTGACTGAAGTGGGTTCACTGATGAAATTATTAATGGCATCGTCTTCATTTTCATCCTTAAAGGTTAAAGCCTTTCCTATCATTAATAATGGCTGAATGCCCTCTTCTTCCTCTGGCTCCATCCATACAGGAGTTTCAGCTTCTAGGCTCGGTCAAGCTGGAGGATAGAGAGTGAGGTTCTTTGTCTCGGTGCCATCTGATATGGTCATAGACCTAGATTGGTAGCTGATGCAAGCATTAGCCTTCCCAATATCAGTGGGTGTCCTCCTAGCTACGACTTAAGTTGTAAAACCAAGAAGTCAGCAGGGTACTCCCAAGAATCAACTGAGATGACGAGATCATCCAAAATTCCTTCAGGTTTAATGGTGGATCTATCTGTCAGTTCTAAAATGGTGGGGGTTGGCCTAAGATTTGTGAGCCCAAGTTTTCTTACAGTTTCAATTTTCATGACATTAATCGTTGCTCCTAAATCTACCAGTATGTTGGGTATATGTGTATGCCCAATCTGCATAGTGACAGTGGGATTCCTAGGATCGTCATATTTGGCCAGAAGGGTTTTTCTCGTTATTAATGTAGATAATTTACCTATGACATGAACAGTGGGAGGATCTCTGGGTTTCCTTCCTGGTTTCCTTGTGCACAAATCTCGAATAGTTCTAGCATAGATAGGTACATCTTGAAGAGCTTGAAAGAGGGGAATTTTAACATAAAGATTCTTTAACTCTTCTAAGAGGTTAAACTGAGGTTGTCCCACTACCTTTGGTAGCATTAATCTCTCGGGGTACGGTGGTTACCTAATCAGCTGGGTAGGTTGTGTGTCACTAGATATATCATTCTGTGTTTCAGGTGACACATTAGTGGGATGTTCAGCGTCTTCAATGATGGGGGTCATATTAGATAGATGCGGTGGATTCACCCCTTCTTCATGTACAAGGGATGGAACATCTTTAATGATTACAGGCTCTACTACCTTTCCTGATCGTAAGCGAATATCATTGCAAGGCAAGGAGTAAGGGATTACACAGGCATGTTGATAGTCTCAAATTGATGGAATGTTTTATTATTTGGGTTAGGATTAGGTTGAGCAGGTAGCTGAGGTCGTATCGACATGTTAGGGGAAGCATTGTTCTGCAATTGCAGCTGCGACTACTGATAAGGGTGAGGATATTGAGGAGGGTATGGTTTCTGTTGATGTGGAGGTTGTCGAGGAAACTGGTTCCCTGGATGGAAATTCCTCCATCCAAGGGACGAAGAAGTTGGTTGGTGGGGTGGCTGTGGTGGATGAACCCAGGGATTGTAGGAGTTATAATTTTGCATTGAAGGTTGAGAGTGGTATCAGTGAGGGTTATAATAAGATGAAGGGAATTGTGTATTCATGTTCTGCATATTATTCCAATTATTCATGTTATTTGAAAATGGAAATGAGTCTGGAGTCATACCTTGATTACGAGGTTGCCAGGGCTTCTTTTGTGCAATAAAGTAGACTGGTTCCACCTTTGGAGTTGATTCTTGTAGAACATACTTCACGTGGGGAAGTGATGAGCATTTGTTTGTGTCATGGTTCAGCTGACACACTTCTACCTTGTCGAGTGGGAACTCCTTTAGAGGGTGGTTCTTTCTACATTGAGGACAGAACACACCTAGTGTGAGATCCTCTACTTCCTGTTTGTGATTTGCCCTTAGGATGTCAATTTTCGAGGAGATAGAGCTCATCATTTCTGTTTTGAAATTTTCAAAGAGGTTTCCTATCTTTACACGAGTGGCTGCTCCATTAGATGAATTCTGAGTTCTGTCGAAGACATCACATTCTATCTTTTCTCGTTTGTCACACCTGTTACTCCTGGAGGATCCCCTGGAGTACCTTTTACACAGTTCCACAATTTTCTTGAAAGGATCCTTGGAGATATCCCCCTTTCCTAATAGGTTTAACATATCTAGGAAATCATCCCTAATCCTATGAACCAGGATTATCTTGAGCACATCTAACCCCATATTCGTCTGTCTAGCTCTTTGCACATTGTATAAAATCCTCTCAACAAAATAATCCAGACTTTCATCCTCCTTCTGTACCATTTTAAATAGTTCTTCTCTCTTGTCCTTGGTGTTGCAATATTCTTGATATTTCTCCAAGAACACATGTTTCATCCTTTCCCAATTAGTAATAGTTCCGCCTCCTAGGCTCATGAACCAATGTAATGCATTGTCCTTCAGAGTGGCAGGGAAGAGCTTCAACTTCTTTGGATCGGAGATGTATTCATAGCTGTGACAGAGGATATCAAATTTGAAAAGAAATTCATCTGGATCCTCTGCCGCTTTTCCATGAAAGCGAGGCAACATCGATGGTGATATATTTTTCATAGGGGCTATCCCTTCCAGTTGTTGAATTGGGAACTGAAGTGTAGCCACTATCCCTTCAGGCAGGGAATGATCTTCATGATGATGGTTTTCTCCCATTTCCTCTTCCTCGCCAGATTCATGTCTATTACTCATTCCTTCTTCTATTTTATCCTCTTCATTCTTTTCTTCGTCCTTCCACTCATTAATGAATTTCTGATGGAACTTTTTCCACTCCTCTTCAATTACAACCTTTCCATTAATGTGATATATTGGACCTCGATCAGTAGATCCTATTATACTAAGTTTTTCCTCCTCTGCAGGGGTATTTGAGGGTGTTGCAGCTGCTCGTATGTTCTCCACTATGGATCCTAACACTAGCACCCGAGGATTGGCAGGGATTCTTCTAATAGGTGTTTCCTAATAGCGATCCCTAGTAGAAGAATTGGTTCTGTCAACTAGATCATCAATGAATGTTATTCTGCCCAATTCTGGACCTCGACCACGACCTCGACCACCTGCATTGTTAGTATTTTGTGGGGTTTTGGGATTTATAAGATGATCACACTTTACCCTTCTTGTATTCATACAACCCAAATCATTCCAACGAAAAACTAAAGGAGACTGAATAGAAACAGTTACAGGATACAACTATGATAGTGTTTAATACTTATCCTCCCCAGCAACGACACCAAAATGTTGGGCACCAAATATGCAAGTTAATTACAGCTAACATACGGAGTGTGCAATATTTATTATCAACCTAGGGAATTCTTTTATTTCAAGGATAACATGCACAATATATGCTTAAACATTGAGTTTCTGTAAATAAACAATACTATTCTCTATTCAGCTATGCTCATCCCAAGAATCCACTTAATCTAGTTTACCTTCTAAAGAATACAGTCACAATTACCTTCTACTGTTCTTGATCTAGAAATTGAAAGATTCATGAAATCACATCTAGATTACTTTTGGAGAGAATGAGATCATGTTTACCAAATCATCTAATGATTTACCCAACTATCTTAATCTGATCATTCTATAAATCCAAAAGACATGAATAGAGTTCAGCTAGTCTAGGAATTCAGAGTACAAAAATTTAGTTCAACTATTCTATGAATTCAAAGTACAGGAATGAAATTCTGCAACCATAAAAGAAAGGAACAAACTGAAAGGATTCATGGAAACAACAATTAAAATATCTAAGGATGAACAGAGCTGTTACAACTACCACACAATTGCATAAGGAATAATTACCTACTCAGTCGAGTGTCACACCATGCCACTACAGCTTTCCAAGAGATGCAATTAATAACACACTGTAAATCCACAACTGTTATAGCTTCCTATGAAGAAATAAAGTTAACATAACATCACACAACAGAATAATAAAAATGCCTAATTTAACTCAACAATCCCTATGGAAAGGTGGGCCTATCCTTCACACAGAGATGCTGGATATAACGCACGTTAAAACCCTTAGATCTGAAGCAACTCCTTGTATTAAAAACGCAGATCAAATACACAATCCTTAGTCGCAGCTAATACAATGAATTGGTTAAGGGTTCCACACTTGGCTCATAATAGTCCCCAATATTTATACAATGTAAATCATAACATCCTATCCCTATTATTGGGCAGCCATGAAGATCTATGATCTTCAGGTGCCCTAAATTACAACAGCTATTACAACCGTGGCAAGATGAACGTACGAAATATAGGGAAACTATTAATTGACCTAGAAATAATGATATCCTTAGATCACAACTATACACGAGCATTAGCACACTGTTGACCTCCAAATCGATCGTATTCTGTTACAGCTATCCTTGTACAGCTTTGCCTGGAATAATATACTGAGACCGCATTCTTTGGGCAATAGTAGGATGGATGGCCATCCGCTTGAGCAATGAATGTTCATCCTGCTATACGTGCAGTCTGTATATATCAAAATACCTTTATATACCATCATATGTTAGCATTTTGACAGATATAAAGCCTTAATTACCACAATCATAAGCATTAATAAAATAAGACAATAGCCAATCATACCTTGTTGACTTGAGGAATAGAGTGAGGGGTAAACATCTATTTAGCATGCTCAATAGGGTAGGATAAGGCAAAAAGAGGTGAATAAGGATGGTCAAAAAGGGGCCATTTCTGGGCCCAACATGATCTATAACATTAGTCCTCACTATCACCACTCTTGGTTTTCACACCACAACATAGTTCTACTATGCTTTCTCAAGCTGCTGCAAATACTCTCTTCCTGACAACATCAGAACCTTAGGTTCTGACTGCCCTGCTGTACTTCCTGCTTATAGAGGGTGAAGTACATGGGTTATCCCATTCTACTTGAAATTGTGACAGTTAATCCTACCATCATGAGTTAGTTTCTTGTCAAATTTCCACAATATGCCTAACAGTATATGACAAACATCCATTGGCATAGCATCACATAGAATCTTGTTCTTATAGGGACCTATTTGAAAATCAACTTCACGTTGTTCACTCACCGATATTTGATGTCCTTTATGTAACCAAGATACTTTATATGGAACTAGATGCTTGGTCTTCTCTAGCCTCAATGTTTCCACCATCTCTCCGGAAACAAGATTTTCAGTACTCCCACTGTCAATCACCATCTTACAACACTTCCCTTGGACTTTACATGTAGTCCTGAACAACAACTTCCTTTGATCAAGTTCTGCTTGCTCCTTCTTAGGTTTCAACAAGACCTTGTTCATCATCAAATATTCTCCTATCTATGGAAAGACTTCTTCTACCATCGAATGTTCTTATTGCTACTCATTCTGTGCTACATAGGCTCCTCTCTGCCCTACGTCTTCCTTCTCTGAACACTCAAATGACTTATGCCCCAACTGGTTGCATTTGTAGCATCTAACGACAGCTTCTCTACCTTGTCCTCTACCTCTACCTCCTTGGTAAGGTCCTCTTCTTCTAGAATCACCTCCTCTGCCATGCTTCTCTTGTGGGATAGAGTTATTGGACTCCCCTCTCTATGGTACAAATCTTCCTCTTCCGGTCGTTTTCCCTCTTCCTATGGATGAACCATGACCTCTATTGAAGCTCTTCTTCCTCACTATCATCTCTTCTACTCTTAAGGTGCACTAATATGCCTCATCCATTGTTCTAGACAAAATCATGCTGATCTCTTCTTGGATATCCATCCTTAAACCATTCACATATCTAGCATCCTTTTTTGGTAACTCTTCTGCATATCCATCCCTTAGGTTTACTTTGTAGAACTCCTTGGTGTATTCTCTCACTGTTAACAATATATGCCTAAGGTTATGTACTTGTCTATATAGAATTAACTCGTAATATTTGGGAAAGAACTTATCCCTCATATTTGCTACCATTCTATCCCAGGTTTTTATCAAGGGTTTATCTTTCCTCCGTCTTTCTGCTTGGATACTATCCCACCATAAGGATGCATGCCCTTTCAACCTCGTCACATCTAATATGACTCTCTTATATTCTTCTACCTCATCCTACTGAAAGTAATTATCCAACTCACTGATCTAGTCAATGAGATTATTTACAATGAGACTCCCTTCATAGGTAGGTAACTCCGGTCTCAGCCTTGAAGTTGCTCAAAAAATAGATCTGAAATATCTTAACTCTGGTGTTTCCCGCATAGGTCCAGCTTCTTCTCTTTACTCTTCATCCTCAGGTTCACTTATGTCCCTTGCTTCTGGGTCTCTTCATCTGTCCATTTCCATGGCTTCCAGACGTGCCCTTAATTCCCTCATTTCTTCTAGAACTTTTGTGTTCCCTAGTGGTTGACCTCTGCTACAACCTCTCGCTCTTCCAATGTGTGCATCCATATTTTGACTCTAAGCCTCTGCAATAACAGTCCTCTTTCACACTATTACAACTTACCTCACCAAGCCCCTTCTCTTCCCTTGGTCTGTCGGCAATCTTGGTTCTCTATCTAGAACCTCCTGAGCACTCTTCCTTTGCTCTCTTTATGCTCCTACAAATACACTTCTCTCTTTCATGCACTTCTCCTTAATCCTTCATAATTCTACCCACAACCTCAGCTATGGAATTCCTCAATAGGAAAGTCAACTTCCTTGCTCTAATACCAACATTAGTACAGGTGGGTCGATCTCGACTGACTCTAGCCAGTACCTCCAGGATCTAATGCCTCTCCCACACTTAGTAGGACTATCAAATTTAGCCCAATGGTCAAATTCTACTCTAAAACTGCCTTCCCGCATATTTAGCTCCGCAAATACCCTTCTGTAGGCAGGATGCGGGATGTGAGATATTGATTGTCCAAATTGCTCTCTGTAATTCTATTCCCACAACTATGTTTCTGCAATAGAGTTTTTGCATGCAAGTTGCGGGATGCGGGATCTCAAAACCGTGAAGGAGCACTCCACAAATTCCTTTTCTACAATGGTTTCCCTACAATTAGATTGTGGGATGGGGGATGTAGGATGCCAACTTTCCAAGGTTGCTCCCTTGCAACCTTCCCTCCACAAGTATTTCCCCGCAACTTCCTCAGTTGTCCGATCCTTGCAGCCTTCTCCACGACTGTCGATCTTCTTTTTGATGCAGCTCTTAGATATCTGCGGATCTATTAACTTCCTCACAAATCTTGGCACAAGATGCTTCAGGACCATTAGATCTTGATCTGAAGCCTCAATTTTTTCTATTCGTTCTCTACAAAAAACTTGTTAAGGAAGAAAACCTACGGGTTATGCCATTTGATCATGAAATTGATCAATCCAGCCTGCAATCTTCACGATACTTTAGCCTAACATTCTTATGCATGCATATTCTTTCTACTTCAACTGTTTAAGAATTAAATGGATGCATGAAATAAACACTTCACTGAAATACAAAAATGTTCATGAAAACGCTAAAGTCAGATCTCCAAGATACACAGTTCAACACAACACATGCATAAATGCTAACAACCCTATAAACACATGGTTAATCCTTCTATTAAGCAACAAAGGAAAATGCACATAGCTTGGATCTCTCTCCTTTTGATTCTTCTAAATATTTACAAACGGGAATCAGACACATGTATGTCCTCTCTCTGTAAACTCAGAATTCTAAATGCTAAAGAGTAGAACCCCTCCTACATCTCTAAACGGTCTATTTAGACTAAAACTGCTACCCTATCCTGAGTGGTCCTGCAACTGAAATAAACACTACTATGATGCATGATGAAATGCCCATGTTTGAAAAAAACTAATGGCGGTTTGATCTCCATGAAGGTTGTCATGATACGCAATGATCCCCTATGCAACTATTCATATTATGACTCAGCGCAAAAAAATGGTTACAAAATATGCACAGCATGTGACCAACTCATCACATTGTTGGCATGCCACAAGGCTCCTGCATCACATGGGTATTTACTGGCTAAACTTAGGATATTGTCAAGGCTCAATTATGAGTGCAATTGATGTTAGTTTTTCAACATTAAGCTAGCATCATTAGGATCTTTCGACAGCAATAATCTTCTTCTTATCTAGCCCCAGTGTCTTCTCCTTCCTCAACTATGTGCTATACTTGAGTGTGGATGAGTTGTGTACTAAATAGAGATCCCATATTTCTATTTATACTAATCCCACATTGACTAAAACCCTACTATGACCGACCTCTACTTGGAGAGTCTAATAACCCTAGTGCCCCGAAACTGCGAGGACTTTAACCCTTACACAATTGGAGAGTTACCCACTATGACTTGACATGAATTGTTTACATTATTGATCCTCCTGATCAGAACATCGAGGCATGACAACATGACTCAAATACATAATAGATACATCCCAGAATAAACATCGGGTTACAATACATAAGATACATAGATGAATACATTTTGAAGTTACAAATACATCAACACTCCCTCTTAACTAGGAAGGTATTCTTTCGACATAATTTTCAGCACTGGTCTGCTTCTCTGTATGAGCTGTTTCACCTCATCATATGCATCTCAAGTATTTTGAGTCTTCAAGCCATATTTGTCTTTGGATCTGGATCATCTCTCGATATGGATCATCACTGGATCTGGATCATCACTCGATCTAGATCATCACTAGTCATCATCACTAGATCTAGATCATCACTCGATCTGGATCATCACTGGTCATCATCACTCGATCTTGATCATCACTTGTGCTATCTCATGATTCTTCTCATCATAGGAAGTTCTACAGAGCCAGCCCTTTTTCATGCTGGTTGTAGGCCTAGCCATCATGTAGGTCTTCACCCATCACTTACATCTGACCTACTCGTCAGAAAGGCATGCCCAACACTCACATCTGATCATGTAGGAACTAATCCTATAATCATATCAGAAATGCCCAGCACTCACATTCACTAGCATGATAGGACACACCTACTATCATCTGTGAAAAGGCTCAGCACTTACAACCACCAGCATGATTGGACACACCTACTATCATCTGTGGAAAGGCATAGCACTCACATCCACCAGTATGGTAGGACACACCTACTACCATCTGTGGAAAGGCTCAGCACTTACAATCACCAGCATGGTAGGACACACCTACTACCATCTGTGGAAAGGCTCAGCACTTACAATCACCAGCATGGTAGGACACACCTACTACCATCTGTGAAAAGGCACTACACTTACAGTCACCAGCATGATAGGACACACCTACTATCATCTGCGAAAAGGCACGGCACTCACATCAACCAGTATGGTAGGACACACCTACTACCATCTGTGGAAAGGCTCATCACTTACAATCACCAGCATGGTAGGACACACCTACTACCATCTGTGAAAAGGCACTACACTTAAAGTCACCAGCATGATAGGACACACCTACTATCATCTGTGAAAAGGCACAGCACTCACATCCACCAGCATGGTAGGACAAACCTACTACCATCTGTGGAAAGGCTTAGCACTTACAATCACCAGCATGGTAGGACACACCTACTACCATCTGTGAAAATCCTCTGCACTTACGTCCACCCAGGCGGGAACACATCCTGCTCATAATGGTGGAGGGGCTTGCACTCATATCTGATCTTGTAGGAACCAATCCTATAGTGATATCAGAATGGCCCCTAGTCCTCGACTGAGCTACCTGGTAACTGAATAGGTGCCTCCATTCTCCTAGAGAATGGCAGTTTCCCTTACATTCGACCTGCTCGTCGAAATGGCCAACACTCACATATGACATGGAAGGAACCTAATCCTTTAGCCATGACAGAATGGTTCATCCCTTACATCTAATCAAGTGGGAACGCATCCCTCTATCACATCAGAATGGCTTCTCAATCCTAGACTGAGTTGTCCTGGTAACTGACCAGGTGCCTCCATTCCCAGAATGGCAGTTGCCCTTACATATGTCCTACTCGATAGAATGGCTAGCACTCATATTTGACATGGAGGGAACCAATCCTCTCACCATGATAGAATGGCTCATCCCTTATATCTGACCATGGAAGGAACCAATCCTCTCACCATGTCAGAATGGCTATGGGTATTATCACTTTCTCTTGGAGGAAACCTCGATCTGGAGAACAACAAGCTTCTCCCTAAAGTACTCAAACTTCAGCCTAGCCAATGTATTTTTCAATACATCAGCTATTTGTTCCTCCATCGCAACATACTGGAGCTTCATTTCTCCTCTCTGCACCATATCCCTGATATAGTGATACTTGATCTCGATATGCTTCGACTTGTCATGGAACACTGGATTCTCTGATAGCTTCACACAACTCTGGTTGTCACAATGTATATAAGTAGCATCCAACTGGAGATCAAATATATTAGATAGTAGCTTCTGCAACCATACTACCTCACAACTAGCTGAACAAGATGCAACATACTCTGCTTCAGCTGTACTCAATGCCACATAGGATTACTTCCTGCTAAACCAAGAGATCACACCTGATCCCATACTGAAGCAACAACCTGAAGTGCTCTTCCTATCAATGGAACTGCCTACCCAATCTGAATCAACATAACCCTCCAGGTTAATCTTTTGATTCGCATCGTACTTGATCCCATAATCAACTATACCCTTCAGGTACCTCAGAATATGCTTTGCAGCAACCAAGTGAACATGTCTCATATCTATCAAGAACTGGCTCAAGGTGTTCACACCAAAGCAATTGTCAAGTCTCGTATTTGTTAGGTACATCAATGACCCAATCATCTGACTATACATCGTAGCATCAACTGTCTCTAATGAAGCATCACTCAATAGCTTCAGGTTCAATGCCATAGGTGTGGTCATAGCCTTCTAGTCCATCATCCCAAAGCTCTTCAGGATCTCTACTGCATACTTCCCTTGTCCAAGGAAGATTCCATCTCTACTCTGCCACAACTCCATACCTAGAAAGTAATGTATCATCCCCAAGTCCTTCATTTCGAACTCAGTAGCAATATTTCTCTTGGTGTCAGTAATCAACCCATATGTACCTGTCACAAATAGATCATCTACATACAGTAGAAGCATCACTGGGTTGCCATATTCAACCTTGTAGTAAAGGTTGGAATCTGCTTTACTCTTGGTAAATCCCAAACTGGATAGAAAGCTGTCAATTCTGTCATACCAAATCTTGGGTGCCTGTTTCAAACTATACAGGGCTTTCTTCAATCTACATACATGAGACTCTCTGTCATGTGTCTCAAAACCGAGTGGCTGTTCTACATACACTTCCTCTTCTACTACACCATTTAAGAAGGCAGTCTTGACATCCATCTGGTGTATCTTCCATTTCATCACTGCAGCCAGAGCAAGTACTGACCTAATGGAAGTGTATCTGGCTACAAGTGCAAAGGTTTCTTCATAGTCTATTCCTTCTTTCTAAGAGAAACCTCGAGCTACAAATCTTGCTTTATACTTTTCAATGCTACCGTCTGCAGCATGCTTGATCTTGTAGATCCATTTGGAAATTACAACTGACTTCCCTTCTGTTCTTGGGGCAGCATCCCAAACATCATTCTTCATGATTGATTGATATTCTTCAATCATAGCATCCTTCCATTCTTTCTGTTCTACTGCTTCTTCATAACTGGAAGGCTCTTTATCAATGAAATCACATAGTAAAGCTACATACCCAAAGCAGGATCTGGTCCTCTTTCTTTCTCTATGATTCTATTCTGGAGCCCCATATCTTTCCACACCTTGGATAAGTTCACGTACCCAAGCAGGTTTCCTCTTATAAGGATTCTTCTCCAGATGTGGATCTACAGGTCTTTGTGGTTCCTCGAAATATCGATCTTCTTCTTGAGCTTCTTCGTTCATGGTTGTATCACGAATTTTGGGTGCTTCTGCTTCTGCTTCTTCAGGTTCTTCAGTAGGTCTCTTTCTGGATTTTTTGTAAGCTATGTCTTCATCAAATGTCACATCCCTGCTGATGTCAATCTTCTTGTATCCTGGGAAATAGATTCTGTAAGCCTTCGAGCTTTCAGAGTATCCCACAAATATGCCCTTCTTTGCTGAAGGATCTAATTTTGTTCTCTTCTCTTTTGGAATGTGTATGTACACAGGATAGCCAAATATTCTGAGATGGATGACTTCTGGTTTCTTGCCAAAGAAGACTTCTTCAGGAGTCTTATTCTCGAGTACTCTATCTGGAGTACGGTTTTGTACATACACTGCTGTTCTAGCAGCTTCAGCCCAAAGATGCATAGGAAGATCTTGATCATGAAGCATTGCTCTTGCAGCTTCCATGATGGTTCTATTCTTCCATTCTGCAATTCCATTCTATTGTGGATTATAAGGAGTGGACAACTCCCTCTTAATCCCTGATTCTTTGCACAACTCTTTGAATTCATTCTAAGTGAATTCTCCACCATTATGTGATCGAATGGTTTTGATCTTATTTTCAGTATGGTTCTCGATCAAGGCTTTGAATTCCTTGAACTTACTGAATACTTCTTCATTGTTCTTCATGAAGTAAACCCATGTCTTTCTAGAAAAATCATCAATAAAAGAAACATAGTATGCATACCCGCTTAGTGACTTTAATAACATAGAACCGCATACATCGGAGTGGATGATTTCTAGTATGTTTTTGGATTTGCTTTCGCTGCTGGGAAATGTCTTCTTTGTATTCTTCCCTTTTGCACATCCTTTACAGACCCCATCATGTTTTGCTTGGAATTCTGGAAGACCTTCAATAACTTTGCTTGCAATAGGTAGTGCTCTGTAATGCACATGTGCAAGCCTTCTATGCCAAAGCTCATTTGGATCTACTGTGTCATGAACCAAGGCGTGTTCTGGATGACCCTTCAATTTGTATAGACCTCCTTCTTGTTCTCCAATCACTACTGCATCATCGATAGTATTTCCTCTAGGCCACATAATGACTTCACCATCTATGAATGCAACCCTCATTCCTTTTGCATCCAATGCTGATATGGAGAGAAGGTTCTTCTTGAGTCCTGGAACAAACAATACTTCTTTCTTTATTAGAGACTTACCAGAGTCTATTTTATATGAATTCCCCACTACCTTTTATTGAATATTGGTAGTCATCTCCTAGCTTCACCTTGTGAGGTGATTCATGTTCTGACAGTCTTGCAATGGATTCCTTGAATCCTGTCATATGTTTGGAATCCCTACTGTCTATAAGCCAATCATTACTCCCATGAGTAATGTTACCTGTTAGAGAAGAGATCAGAACATATTCATCCTCGCTTGAAGAATCTTCACTTTCATATATGGATCTCTTCTTGGATGGTTCATCCATTAGAGGAAATTTGGGGTCTAAAATGGGCCTTATAAGAAAACATGCCAAAATAAGTTTTTGTGAGTTGGAATTCAAGAACCAATAGAATTTCAATAAAATAAGTCAACCATAATGGTTGAATTGACATATTTTTCATTAAAAAAAACTACTTTTTTTGTTCGTATTTTCGACATATCGCATTGTGTTTTTACTCAAATTTTGATCGGGAGAGCTTGTTGGATGCGGAATTTGATTCCGCATCCAACGATTACCCACACTGCATACTTTTGACGGACCCTTCTACCCCAAAAACAAGAAATACCTGAAAAAACATGATGATGACATCATCATCACATTTTTTCAGGTATTTCTTGTTTTTGGGGTAGCGGGGTCCGTCAA
>LPNX010660820.1:173795-258665 GCA_001517045.1 Pseudotsuga menziesii
TTCCTCATCCAACGAGCTCTCCCAATCAAAATTTGAGTAAAAACACAGGGAGATATGTCGAAAATACGAACACAAATTGTAGTTTTTTTCTTTCTTCCCCCAAAATTAATCAATATTATTTTATTATTTTAACTATTATTTTAATAATTTTAACTATTATTTTATTATTTTCCTTAGGAGGCCCATTTTAGACCCCAAAATTCCTCTAATGATCCTCTACAGCATGAGCATGATGTCTTCTTTTGTTCCCCTTCTTCTTATGAGAGTGGACCTTGTTCTTAGGACAGTCTTTTGCAAAGTGTCCTCTTTCATCACATGTATAACATATTATTTTAGATAGGTCTCTTCTAATGTTATATTTATGATGAGGATCCTTACCTTTGGAGTAATGAGGTATTCTTTTGCTTCTCTTGGAGTGAACTGTTAGAGCTTGGTCTTCACTTCCCATCTTCTCTTCTCGAGCTGCTATCAGTGCTTCTTCTTGAGAACATTCTTCCCATAGTCTGCTGAATTTGACTAACTTCTTTCTAGCAAAGATTCCTTGAATGAAATCATCCCATGACCTAGGAAGGACATTCAAAGTGGTCATCACAATCTCTGCATTTTCCACTTCTTCATCAATAGCTTCTAATTGTTCCTTGATCTGAGAAACCCTTGTGAAGTAAGACTGGATAGTTTCTCAATTCTGACTCTTCACATTCTTTAGTTGGTTTCTCAGGGTCATATTCCGATTGATGTTCTTCCCTTCAAACAATTTGGTTAGGGCATCAAACATAGCTTCAGGTGTCTTGAGAGAGGACACCTATGGGATAAGGTGATCCTTAATAGAATCAGCAATGATCCTCTTTGCCATAACCATATTCTTTTTATGTAAGGCCTTTGCCTCATCTCCCTCTGGAACTGGAACCTCCTCATGAATGTAGGAGTCTAATTCATTTTCTTCTAGGACCAAGGAGATTCTATACTTCCAGGCTCGGAAGTTTTCAGCTCCCTCAAGCTTTTCATCAAGATTGGTATGATGAGACATCTTAAATGAGAACCTCAAATGTAAATACAAAATATTTTAAATCTTACCAGGTTCAAGATGTCGGATCTGAAACTTGAGCTGAAATCCTGTAGAGCTGGTTCATGAGCAAATTAAGGTTTTGCTTTTCCAGAGTTATATCCACCCAAATTCCTTGAAATTTGTCCCTAACTTTGATTTTGTGGAGGAGATCAATTCAGGCCTAGGCTCACTAAAAAATTCCTCTTCTGTGAAAATCCCTAATTTCCGACAGTAGTGACAGGTCCAAAACTGAAAAACCTCAGAATTGGATTCTGCTTTGACAGAAAGATGCGCCCTAAGGAGGAGAGTTGTTCCACCTTACTTTTGCTGAAAATATGTGGAGGAAGATCCATAAACTAGGAATCCCTAGTTCCCGTAGCTGCACAGTGTCTTCTTCTCAGGTTAGCTCTGATACCATGTTAGTTTTTCAACATTAAGCTAGAATCATTAGGATCTTTTAACTGAGAGAATAAAAAGTACAGTAATCAAACAAAAGAGACAATAAACACAGTGTTTTTCTTCGGGGAAACCATAAAGGATAAAATCCCACACCAAAACTACACAAAAACAGTAAAAGCCCCAAAAAAATATGTGATCTCCCGACAGCAGTAATCTTCTTCTTATCTAGCCCCAGTGTCTTCTCCTTCCTCAACTATGCGCTATACTTGAGTGTGGATGAGTTGTGTACTAAATAGAGATCCCAGATCTCTATTTATACTAATCCCAGCATGACTAAAACCCTACTAGGGCCGACCTCTACTTGGAGAGTCTAATAACCCTAGTGCCCCGGAACTGCGGGGACTTTAACCCTTACACAATCGGAGGGTTACCCACTATGACTTGACATGACTTGTTTACATTATTGATCCTCCCAATCAAAACATCAGGGCATGACAACATGACTCAAATACATAATAGATACATCCTGGAATAAACATTGGGTTACAATAAATAAGATACATAGATGAATACATTCCAAAGTTACAAATACATCAACATCATCTAGTATGAAAAAGGACTAGCTCTGAGTAGCTGCCACATCTGGCATGAAAAAGAACCAGCTCTATGATGCCTCACCTGGTATGAAAAAGGACCAGCTCTGTGATGCCTCATCTGGTATGAAAAAGGACCAGCTTTGTGATGCGTCATCTAGTATGAAAAAGGACTAGCTCTGTGATGATACATCCAGTATGATAAAGGAATGGCTTTGTATAGGTTCCTATGATGAGAAGAATCAAGAGATAGCACCCATGATGATGACCCAGTGATGATCCATATCGAGTGATGATGATCCAAATCCAATGATGATGATCCAGTAGTGATGATCCAGATCAAGTGATGATCCAGATCCAGTGATGATGTCCGGTGATGATCTAGATCGAGTGAGGATCCAGATCCAGTGATGATGTCCAATGATGATCTAGATCGAGTGATGATCCAGATCTGAAGATGAAGATGACTTGAAGAAAAATATGACTTGAAAATAAAGATGACTTGAATATGAAGATGAATTGAAGACGAAGATGACTTGATGATGATCCAGATGATACAGTGAAGAAGACTTGTGATGATATATTGTGTCAAGAGAATACCTTCCTAGTTAAGAGGTAGTGTTGATGTATTTGTAACTTCAGAATGTAATCTTCTGTATATCTTATGTATTGTACCCCGATGTTTATTCCAAGATGTGTTTGTAATGTAATTGAGTCATGCCATACCCCGATGTTTATTCCGAGAAGTTTCTATAATGAGAAAGCTTTGTAAAGTCATTGTGGGTAACCCTCCTATTGGTCAAGGGTTAAAGTCCCCACAGTTGTGGGGCCCTAGGGTTATTATACTATCCTAGTGAAGTCAACCCTAGGTGAGTCATTGTAAGTCAGGGAAATAGTCGCCACTATTGTGTTACCCTCCCATTGGTTGGAGGAGGCAAATTCCCCACAAGTTGTGGGTAACTAGGGTTATTAGACACTCCTAGAGATGTCGGCTCTAGTAAGTAATTGTTAAGTGAGGCCGACATGTTGGAGTGGGTTCCAAGTGAACGAAAGAATATAAATAGAGAATGAGTCTCTCTATTTACAACACACACACTCACTCATTGGGGCACATGACTGAGAGAGGAGAAGATATTTCAGTGAGAGGGAGAGAGACAAAAGATGTGGAGATCATTTTTATGTTTTCAGGTTTTACTTTTGGTGCTGATTCTATCTCTGAGGAAGTTGCAGGGTTTTCACCATTTATGGTTTCCTTGAGGATAAACACTATGTTCATTGTCGCTTGTGTTTTATTTCTGTGCTTGTTATTCTCTCAGTTAAAGATCCTAATATAATGCTAGCTTAATGATAAAAATCTAACACAACCTAGGAGGAGCCCATCATATGCATCAACAAAGAGAACTAATGAATCATGGAAGAAGTACAACAAAGGAACAATTGAAGATTAGAAGAAAAACAATCTAAGGCAAGGACACTCCAAGGTATGGGTAAGAAAAATTATTTTTTTGGATCTAAATGAAGTTGAAGATCAATGCATAAAAGATGAATATGGCTGCCATATGGCAAGCCAAACTTGAGGTCTGTCAAATACCTAAGCACTCCTTGATTTCATAATGCTTGGAGGACAAACTCAAAGGTAAGAGAAGGATACTCCAAATAGATCGAAGGATCATTCAAGTTTAAACTAACAAAGTTTATTAAGTGATTAAGTTGGCATGTTGATAGGGGGAGCAATGTGGTAAAGGATCTTTATGTAGTTGTCATTGATGCAATCACTGTTGAATCCTATTGACATGATATATGGTTTCCCTCATAATATCATCACATCCTTGCAATAAAGAGAAGTTCTTATTGTAATTTAGAAGCCCCTGGGAATTTCTCTAATAGCAAGCTTAAATCCAAGCCAATATCGAAGTTGTAGAACAATGAACTGCGGCAATAAAACCATCTATGAATCAGAATACAGTAGTGAAAGTAAATGTGAAGTCTTTGGAAATTCATGAAGACAGCACTTCATAACAACTATCCTTAAAGACAAAGGAAGATTTGGAAAGAAGTAATAATGATGACAAGTTGAGTTATTGATGCATACATAATTGTTGAGCATAACTTGGAACTTGGAAAATATTAGAGCATTTGAAGAAGCAGCATCTTGTGAATGTTGATTGAATATGTCTTTTTTTTGGTATGATTGATAAGGGAGGTATACTTACCTTTTATGAAGTTACTAGATATGATTGACAAGTATGAGTTCAAAAACAATTGGTACAAATTATGTTCATTGTCAATTGGTATTACATCATCTAGTTTTGGATATAATTGACAAGAAACAATTATTAATATCTGATAGCATTGGGGAGCAGCTAAGGCATTCAAAGGATTACATAGAGGCATCTCGAGTTGCTTCAATAGAAAGTTTTGTGAGAAGGCAGTTCACAAGGACAATATTGTAAGATTGTTGAAATAAGAAGGAAGTCAAGTTGTGATAACAATGAAATCAGCTACAATAGCCTAGGAATAAAAGCAATCAAGGACTAGTTCAGGCATCTAAAGATTGAACTCCACAAACCATTTTTCAGCATTTTTTAAAGCCATAGAGATCACGTTAACTTTTGAAGCTACAAGCAGAATATGTAAACTCCATTAGAGGAAATTTGGGGTCTAAAATGGGCCTTATAAGAAAACATGCCAAAATAAGTTTTTGTGAGTTGGAATTCAAGAACCAATAGAATTTCAATAAAATAAGTCAACCATAATGGTTGAATTGACATATTTGTCATTAAAAAAAACTACTTTTTTTGTTCGTATTTTTGACATATCTCATTGTGTTTTTACTCAAATTTCGATCGGGAGAGCTCGTTGGATGCGGAATTTGATTCCACATACAACGAGTACCCACACTACGTACTTTTGATGGACCCCACTACCGCAAAAACAATAAATACCTAAAAAAATGTGATGATGACATCATCATCACGTTTTTTCAGGTATTTCTTGTTTTTGGGGTAGCGGGGTCCGTCAAAAGTATGCAGTGGGGGTGCTCGTTGGATGCGGAATAAAATTACGCATCCAAGGAGCTCTGCCAATCGAAATTTGAGTAAAAACACAGGGAGATATGTCGAAAATACGAACACAAAAAGTAGTTTTTTTCTTTCTTCCTCCAAAATTAATCAATATTATTTTATTATTTTAACTATTATTTTATTATTTTCCTTAGGAGGCCCATTTTAGACCCCAAAATTCCTCTAATGCTTCATTCAACTTCCCATTTGGTTATTGATACACCATTCAAATCTCGAAAGGACTTTGAAGGTATGATTAAGTTGGAAGAAAAACCACTGGTTGCCATGTGGAGCAGTCATCTAAGTGAAAATTGGTCACACAGTTCAAGCACTATATGATGACAATGTCAAGCAAAGACATACACGTGTTGATCTATTTCAAATATATTGAAGTATGCTATCCTGTAACATGTATCTAAATTTGTAAAACAAAATGATAGCAGGAAGGATGATAAACGACAGTTTTGTGGTAGATTCATCTTTGGTCCATCAATGACCAAAGATGAATCTGATGCACCTATACATTCCAACAAAGAAGTTGAAAATTAAAATGTACGTCACTAATCTACTCTCACTCATCAAAGCCATTCATTTGAAAGAAGAAGGACAACCCCAAGATGGAGCCAAACATCAAGGCATGTAAATGGATTTAAGGGCTATTGTTTTTCATGCTCTAATTTTGGCCATAAATCTATGGAATGTAGATCCTATGGAAGAAGAAGTCTTGGAAGCCCTAAGGACCAAGTTATGTGTTGGAAATGTAATCATCATGGTCATATTACTGCTAAATGTCATACAATGAGGTGCTATTCATGTATTGGCTTTGGTCACAAGGCTCAAGAATTCCCAAGTCAAAGGAGTCAACCTAGGAGGATCCCATCATATACATCAACAAGGATAACTAATGAATCATGGAAGAAGTACAATGAAGGAAAATTTGAATATTAGAAGAGAAATAATCTAAGCCAAGGACACTCCAAGGTATGGGTAAGAAAAAATATTTTGCTGGATCTAAATGAAGTTGAAGATCAATGCATAAAAGATGAAGATGGTTGTCATATGGCAAGCCAAACTTGAGTTCTATCAAATACCTGAGCACTCCTTGATTTCATAATGCTTGGAGGATGAACTCAAAGGTAAGAGAAGGCTACTCCAAATAGGTCCAAGGATCATGGTTCAAGTTTAAACTAACAAAGTTTAATAAGTGATGAAGTTGGCATGTAGATAGGGGGAGCAATGTGGTAAAGCAGCTTTATGTAGTTGTCATAGATGCAATGAATGTTGAAGCCTATTGACATGATATATAGTTTCCCTCATAATATCATCACATCCTTGCATTAAAGAGAATCTCTTATTGTAATTTAGAAGCCCCTGGGAAGTTCTCTAATAGCAAGCATAAATCCAAGCCAATATCAAAGTTGTAGAACAATGAACTGCAACAATAAGACCATCTATAAATCGCAATATAGCAGTGAAATTAAATGTGAATTCTTTGGAAATTCATGAAGACAACACTTCATAACAACTCTCCTTAAAGACAAAGGCAGATTTGGAAAGACATAATAATGATGACAAGTTGAGTTATTAATGCATACATAATTGTTGAGCGTGACTTGGAACTTGGAAAATATTAGAGCATTTGAAGAAGCAACATCTAGTGAATGTTGATGGAATATGTTTTTTTTTTTTGTATGATTGATAAGGGAGGTATACTTACCTTTTATGAAGTTACTAGATATGATTGGCAAGTATGAGTTCAAAACAAATTGGTACAAATTACATTCATTGTCAATTGGTATTACATCATCTAGTTTTGGATATAATTGATAAGAAACACTTGTTAATATCTAATTGCATTGGGGAGCAGCTAAGGCATCCAAAGTCTTACATAGAGGCATCTCGTGTTGCTTCAACACAAAGTTCTGCAAGAAGGAAGTTCACGAGAACAATATTGTAACATTATAAAAATAAGAAGGAAGTCAAGTTGTGATAACAAGAAAATCACCTACAACAGCCTATGACCAGAAGCAATCAAGGACTAGCTCAGGAATCTAAATATTGAACTCCATCAAGCATTTTTTAGCATTTTTTACAACCACAGAGATCACATTAAGTTTTGAAGCTACAAGCAGAATATGTAAATTCCTGATTCAACTGCCCATTTGGTTATTGATGCACTAGTCAAAGCTCGAAAGGAGTTTGAAGGTTTGATCAAGTTGGAAGAAGAACCACTGGTTTCCATGTGGAGCAGTTAGCTAAGTGAAAATTGGTCACATAGTTCAAGCACTATATGATGGAAATGTCAAGAAAATACATACATGTGTTGATCTATTTCAGATATACTGAAGTATGCTATCCTGTAACATGTATCTAAATTTGTAAAACAGAATGATAGCAACAAGGATGATAAAACAAAGTTTTGTGGTAGATTTTCAATTCACTAATAACCAGACACGTAACATGACAATAATGAACAAACCAGAAAAGATCTCAGGGAGAGATCAGTAAATGAAGAAGTATATATGAAAGGGGGAATGAAAGAATCCCATGACCTAGGAAGGCCATTCAAAGTGGTCATCACAATCTCTGCATTTTCCACTTCTTCATCAACAGCTTATAATTCTTCCTTGATCTGAGAAACCCTTATGAAGTAAGACTGGATAGTTTCTACATTCTGAATCTTCACATTCTTCAGTTGGTTTCTTAGGGTCATCTTCCGATTGATGTTCTTCCCTTCAAACAATTTGGTTAGGGCATCAAACATAGCTTTAGGTGTCTTGAGAGAGGACACTTGTGGGATAAGGTGATCCTTAATAGAATCAGCAATGATCCTCTTTGCCATAACCATCTTCTTCTTTTGTAAGGCCTTTGCCTCATCTCCCTCTGGAACTGGAACCTCCTCATGAATGTAGGATTCTAATTCATTTTCTTCCGGGACCAAGCAGATTCTATACTTCCAGGCTCAGAATTTTTCAGCTCCCTCAAGCTTTTCATCAAGCTTGGTATGATGAGACATCTTAAATGAGAACCTCAAATGGAAATACAAAATATTTTAGATCTTACCAGGTTCAAAATGTCGGATCTGAAACTTGAGCTGAAATCCTATTGAGTTGTTTCAGGAGCAAATTAGGGTTTTGCTTTTCTGGAGTTTTGTCCAACCAAATGCCTTGAAATTTGTCCCTAAATTTGATTTTGGGGAGGAGATCAATCCAGTCTTGGGCTCAATGAAAAATTCCCCTTCTGTGAAAATCCCTAATTTCTGACAGCAGTGATAGGTCCAAAACTGAAAAACCTCAGAATGGGATTCTGCTTCGACAGAAAGATGCGCCCTAAGGAGGAGAGTTGTTCCACCTTAATTTTGCTGAAAATATGTGGAGGAAGATCCACAAAATAGGAATCCCTAGTTCCCGCAGCTGCACAATGTCTTCTTCTCGGGTTAGCTCTGATACCATGTTAGTTTTTCAACATTAAGCTAGCATCATTAGGATCTTTTAACTGAGACAATAACAAGTACAACAATCAAACACAAGAGACAATAAACACAGTGTTTTTCTTCAGGGAAACCATAAAGGACAAAACCCTGCAACTTCCTCAGAGATAGAATCAGCACCAAAACAGTAAAATCCCTAAAACATTATGTGATCTCCCGACAGCAGTAATCTTCTTCTTATCTAGCCCTAGTGTCTTCTCATTCCTCAACTATGCACTATACTTGAGTGTGGATGAGTTGTGTACTAAATAGAGATCCCAAATCTCATCCCAGATCTCTATTTATACTAATCCCAGCATGACTAAAACCCTACTAGGGCCGACCTCTACTTGGAGAGTCTAATAACCCTAGTGCCCCGAAACTACAGGGACTTTAACCCTTACACAATCGGAGGGTTACCCACTATGACTTGACATGAATTGTTTACATTATTGATCCTCCCGATCGAAACATCGGGGCATGACAACATGACTCAAATACATAATAGATACATCCCGAAATAAACATCGGGTTACAATACATAAGATACATAGATGAATACATTTTGAAGTTACAAATACATCAACAATTGACTCCTGAAGTCAGATATTGCCATTGGGAAGTGGTTCCATCTCTCAGAACATAGCACCATCACTGATATAAATGACTATTTGTTCCCTTAACTAGCCAATAATTGTATGTACCGCATTGTCACCCACGATTGTGCTTTTAGAAGGCCATGAAATTTGAGAGGACAGATGTTAGGTATTTAGGAATNTTGTTACCTTAACTAGCCAATAATTGTATGTACCGCATTGTCACCCACGATTGTGCTTTTAGAAGGCCATGAAATTTGAGAGGACAGATGTTAGGTATTTAGGAATTTTACATTTATATTCCTTTCAAATATAAGTTCACATAACTCGTAATTAGAAATAAGCTAAATGTGGGACCATCTACAGTAAACCAACATAACACATATCACTCACTTTGCACCATTTTCCATCTGTTGTGGTTGGCATATTTTTGCATTTGTTCTATTGTGTTACTTCCTAGCATCACTCTCCTTTTTTAGACAAGACTTCCACCATTGAAGAAAAAAACCCCTTAGGTAGTCATATAGATTGCAAGGCCTTTCCCCTCTCTCGAGGGGTATCTTAGTTGCCATAGGTGAACTAGGTTGAAATAAAACACTTCAAGGCATGATGAGGCTCAAATTTTAATGATATTAGAGATCTATCATTAATGATACTGGAATTTGACTCATTCTATCAATGGTGTAGCTATTTAACAGGTTCGTGAACAAAACTGTAGCTGTAAGGATGGATGGCAGAGGAATTCTATGAAATATGGAAAAACAAATAGGAAAATTGAATGAGGAGGAATGGTGAAAACAAATCTTGAAAATTGGGAAGCATCAGCAGGTGAATTTCCTAAAGAAAGAAAGGTTTTGAACGTATTGTCCCGTATTAGATAGAATTCAATAATTCTTTACATATGGGAGGGTTAACATGATATATTTATGATTCTTAAGAAGTAAAAAATTTAATGAGTGGAATACTAACATAAAAAGTCCATATGCAAGGAAACAAGAAGATGTATAAAAGATTATGACATAATCAAATGAAATTTGAACTTCTGAGATAACATCTACCATTTAATTCTCAATAGAGTATCAATGATCCTTAATTCAAAACAAATAATATTGCACACATTGTATTAATTTTCTCATGAATCCTCTCATATAGAAAATATAAAGACAAAAGATAAAAAAGGAAGAAACTCTATGCAACCTTTCATTTCATTAATATTTGGCAAGGTCTTTACAAATAAAAATTGTGCACCCAACTCAACATATTCAGAAAGAACACTTATAGTTCTAAAATTTTCATCCTTTAGCTCTTGGCTCATTTTACATTATATAGGCCTTGGGGTCGACTAACATCAGTTTTTTTTTATTTGAATCATAACAGATAAGTAATAGTTTTTCACTATTTAGCTTTTTAAATTGAAATATTTTTTTTTACACAAAACTGTGTTTTTGTTTTGTTTTTCTACCCTCACCTCCTTTCTTTCCCTAAACTAGTGATTGTTTCCCATGCCGCTGTTTGTTGAGGTGGAACTGGTGAGAAGCCTGTAGGTATGCCAATAGCTCTCATTCTTTGGAACAAATTTGAGTATGATAGGATTCTATGATGCAATGGATTTCCAAGTGGCATGAATGACTGTGGAGAAGCTTGTCTAGTGTATTTTTGTGTGACAAGACACATTTGCTAAACATTTTATTATTGAGATGAAGATCTGAATGTTTGTGTATACTATGGTTAAGGATGCGGATCTATCCTATGATATCTTCCAACCATCTTCAAAACCTTTCCCATTGGGATTCTATGATTTCTTATATTTTCTAGAGCCACTTTAGCTTCAAAATGTCTTTCCTATGTCAAAGGTCCCATTTATTTGAAATTTTTTTTGAGTATTATCCAAATATCAAAAGTAGGATTCAATATTTTGACATCTTGGTGTCTAGTTATTTCTCCTTCTATCACTTCTTCATGTTCTTCGTTTCTCTTTTTCCTTAACCTATTTTGGTATTTTTCTTTTGAATATATCTCTATGTTCCCATCCTATAACAAATGTAATCCCAACCTGGTTAGTCCATTGAAAAGGGTTTTGAAGGATGCAATGTCATCTACTATATTATTTTGTATCATTCTATATAAATATGCTTCGAGATAAATTTCTTAACAATTTTGATTACCTGAGTTATGTTGGTCAATTGCGCATTTTCGAACTGTTTGTTGCTCCTGCTATTTACATAATCAATAGTTTCTCTAGCCTATTTGGGCTTGTTTCCCAATGTAATTGCCACTCAATGCTTCATCTATGTCATTGTTGATTTATATGTCTCCATTTTGTTGATGTATTTGTAACTTCGGAATGTATTCACTCATATATCTTATGTATGGTACCCTGATGTTTATTCTGGGAAGTGTCTGTAATATATTTGAGTCATGTCATGCCCTGATGTTCCTATTGGGAGATTCAATAATCTAAACAAGTCATGTCAAGTCTGTCACCCTCCTATTGTTCAAGGGTTAAAGTCCCCGCATTTGTGGGGCCCTAGGGTTATTAGACTATCCTAGAGAAGTCAGACCTAGGTGAGTTATTGTAAGTAAGGGAAATAGTCCCCACCATCTAAGTAAAGGTTAACCCTCCTTGTTGATCAGAGGGAAAAGTCCCCACAGTTTTTGGGCACTAGGGTTATTAGACTCTCCTAGAGATGTTGGCCCTAGTAAGTAATTGTTAAGTGGGGCGACGTGTTGAAGTGGACATCAAGTGAACGAAAGAATATAAATAGAGAGTGAGCCTCTCTATTTATCAAATACACACTCACTCACTGGGGTGCATGAGTGAGAGAAGCAGTTGCATGGACTCTCTATTTATCACATACACACTCACTCACTCACTCATCTTACTATTTTTGGGTTTCACTTTTGGTGCTAAGTTCTATCTCTCAGGAAGTTGCGGGGCTTTCTGCATTTATGGTTTCCTCGAGGAAAAATACCATGCTCATTGTCTCTTGTGTTTGATTGTTGTGCTTGTTTTTCTCTCAGTTAAAGATCCTAATGTTATGCTAGCTTAATGTTAAAAAACTAATAGGAACCTTCAAACATTTTACAACTAACTCTACCTACCCTAAGATTAAATGTGATTGAGAGCTTGATCTTGCACAAACGTTTGAATTATCTCTAAGAGGATAGGATCTAGCAAATATATTGTATTCTCTATGCATTATTTCCTCATGAAATAACAACCATAATCATCCTACACGTGAATTGATAATACTATGTTTTTCTACAATGAACTAATATCTCTTAAAAAATTCAGTAGATTTGTATCGACAATAAAACATGCACATGGAAATTAAAATACTCCATAAAAATTCATTCCATATATATTCACCGAGGCATTTTCACAAAGGAATTTTCATCTAATATTTTCAAGATCGTGCATTTTCCCTAAGGCTAGGTATTTTCATGGCATACAAAAAATATTCAAAATGAATGTAAAATTCCAGCACTAATATAAATAAATCAACTTACTTTCATAAATAAGAATGGAAATCACATTACTCAAGTGCATGCAATGCTTTAAATATATACAATTTTAAAACATTCACAGATAACAAATCAAATGGATCCGTAAGAGAAACAAAAAGAGGGTTTTACATTTAGTCAAGATTTAAAGAAATCCTCAATCTTACCTTTCTTCCTTTTTCTTACCTTGGTCCATTATCTTGGTGATGGATTTACAACTAACATATGCAATTCCCCTTTCGAAGACCCATTATTCACCAAAGGAACCTGATCCTTATTCGAATCAAAATTCTTAGTCTCATGTGTTGTTTTCATTCCTCTTGATGAATGATCCATAGTTTACACAACCAGTGCAAACTAGAAATGCAAATGTTGTACACTCTTTGTTATATATTTTATATCATCATTCTTTATTGACTTTCTCAACCTCATCAGAGGGAAAAAATTCCTTACTCCTCTTCTTCATCCTCTTAGGAAGGAGGCTCATATGGATTTTAACTTTTAGATTTGAGAAACTACCACTTTTTCGTGCCTTTTTCTTTTGAGGTAGGCTTCTTGGTTATTGTCAAGTTTCCTAAAGGTGACTTGTTTGATGATGATGTCGACACCTAAAGGTTGTATTTTCATAATCCAAACTCGGTATGAGTTTGTAGTTTGTACGTTTCAACACATTTTGTCAGTAACGCGTTTAGTAAAGTCGATCTCCACATAATATGGGCATATGTAAATTATCCTTGCGAGGTCCTTTGAGTATCATACTTTATTAATTTGCCTAGCGTATTGCTAATATATTTAACACTATATGGGGCCTAAAGGGAAGAGACATATTTGGGATTTGCAACGAGACCGACATTTTGGATACCACCATAGTAGTTGAATCAAACTATAGAAATCATGGAGTAATGAAGGATCAAGTCATATTCTCCAAAACCTAAGCCTCTCATAATTTTTTTTCTTGTAATAATCTTGGGAATGGAACTATACTACAAATAAGCCTTTAGAGAACAAGATGATCTCACAATTTTTGGTGTAGTTATGATATATCCATTGGTGTAGATATTCTTATCATGGATAGAAACCATCAAATCTAGAAATATCTTTTAATAACACAAATGAAATTATACGAGGTGCTTAAGATATAGCTTTGAAGGTCAAAGATTAAAAGTTAAATGATATTTTTTTAAGACTTAAATTTAGAATAACTAAGTGACGTGTAAAAATATTTGCCTTAATATTGGGTTGTTAATTGAATTACTGAACCATGCTCTAGACTTTTAACTCTTTCTCAAAGCATAAGCATTAGCACTAAGTGGGTGGATTTATTTGAATTAAAATTCATATATTTCCTAAAAGGTTGTTTTTTTTCCCACTGTAAAAGGTATATTCATCTAGTATAGTGTACTCTAAAGACTTCTCATTTTGTAGTCTAAAAACTTCTATGTAATAGAATTACATTTTTTCCCAAACTGATTAAAAAAAATATTTGTGTGTGAACAGTGAGTGAGCACCCATGTTGTCGCTGCAAACTGATAACAGTCAGTGAGATCCCAAACTGATAGTCGCTGCAAACTGATAACAGTCTTTGAGATCCCAAACTGATAGTCGCTGCAAACTGATATATCGACCGCAAACTGATAGTCGGTGCTCGTACTAGATCGAACAGTTAGAGGATAGAGGATGCCAGAGCCCGAGTGTTAATGAGGAGCCAAAGTGTTAGGAAAGTGGCAGAGCCCGAGTGTGAGGGCCCGCCAGTTAAATTAATCTATCTAGGCTCCAGCCCGTGAGAACAGAAGAGCCTGCGTTTCCGCTTCTATAGGTCCTGTCGTGCATTATAATGATATAATATGCAAACCCTATAAATTATAGTAATGAGCTGGTAGATCAAGAAGGATCAAATGGAGCATGTCTGGAAGTGACAAGGAGTAATGAGGTACACCTGGTAATAGATAGCAATAAATAAAAACTATAATTTCAATTTGAAAGAAAGATGTCAAACAGAAAGACAAACCAGCTACAAGAAGATACTAATGCCCGTAGATTGATAAATACATCAATTGCGTAAAGAAAATGGCCGAGTGGTGTGCAATGTTCCTGTTAGTACATTTTCTTGGAGTCCGGCAAAGTAGCTGATATACCAGCATGAATATTGTTCAATTAGGGAGGCTGGGGTCCAAAAACGATGACTACCATTGGGTACATATAGACAATATGTTAACGCAGAAGAATCCGTGATAGCTGTTAAAACATGGAATGCGAATACTACCTTCGGAACTCGATCTCAATCAGACTTGCAAGATCTCAATCAATTCATTTGCGAATATAATGTATATATAAATAAAACAAATTCAAACATTACTTGATCACAATTGAAGAGCTAGAGCTTCAAATCAAGGAACTTTGATGTATAATAACTTTACACAATGTTTGTAATTCAAGAAATAATTCCCATTAATATTAACGTATAACCCTCCGCGCCCAACATATGAAGATCCAATGAATGGTTTAAGTGCAAGAACATGGATCATGTGCTGCATCGCCATCATCATGGGCATTACCATCATCATCCTTATGGATTATTTCTTCCTGTTTGTAGATCACAGATCACCAGAGAGAGTCAATCAAAATCAAAATCAAATTGCTTGCTGCAACATAATTGCATTCTCTTCATTGATACGGACATATAAATAACTCACTCACTGGACTCATGAGGGGTAGTACAACAGTGTACGAGGGCGGACAACAACTTAGCTGCATGCATGTAAATGGACTGTTTGTAGATTGCGTGGATTGCATGCAGTGGTGTTAGTTTTAAGTGCATGTAAATCAGACTGTTTGTAGACTGCAGCTCGTATTGGATCAAACAATGCTCCAAAAGAGACTCAAACTAAATAGACTCTGAGGGATGTTAAGAATCATTTTTTAATGTCTCAAATTGTCGCTTTAATATTTTTGGGTCTACAAACTCAATGAAAGTGCAGCCATAATTCAATTTTCAGGCTTGGCTTGCATTTATTGCTAACAAGGAAATTTTTAGTTTCTGAGATAATGAAAGCTATTGATCTGAACAAAGAATGATAATGAGTATAAGAAAGTTTTTCATGTTCAATAATATTTTAATAAAACAAAAACAAAGAATAAGACTTGCAACCACTTAGTATAAGAAAGTTCTTCATGTCCAATTAATATTTAAATGAAACAAAAACTTTAAGGTTATTTTAAGCCTATAAACCACCAATAGATTCCATGATGCTTGTTTTAGTTCACTTTTAATTATGTGTGTGTTGGGACTTCCTTGAGATTTATTTTGATCCCAATAATTAAAGTTATTTTATTTTCAAATAATTAAAGTTTTTTTATGTTCAAATAATTAGAGTTATTGTTGTATAAAATAACTATTTGGTTATGTACATGTGCATGTATGTTTATGTATGATATGCACATAGAACTATATAAGTGTATACTTCCATGAATGTATGGATCATATTTTAAAATATGTATGAAAAAAAGGATAAGAATGGGGAGATGGAAAAATGGATACATATTTTTTCTTATGCAACCCAAATCACCAAATCTATCTATCTTAAGCTAAAAGAAAAAGAAGACAAGCATACAACATTTAGAGGAAAAGGTAGGAATGGGTAGGTGGAAAAGGTAAAAAAAATGAGGATGGGGAGGTGGAAAAATATATATGAAAAAAAAAGATAAGAATGGGGAGGTGGAAAAATTTCAGGACAACAAACCCTAGATTTCAATTTCACCATCCACCAATGGCATCCTTCCTCCTTGGTATTCCAAGGTATCCAAACTTGCTCTAAGGGTCTCTTCACCTCTTCTTTAGCTACAACTTTGACTCTTGCTATAACCAATGATGCATACTTCATCTTTGATACAAAATTTTATAACACTTCATCACCAAAGTATGACAACAAAGGAATTGATAAATTCCATTGGAACCTTTCAATAATACCTCATCTACTATCATGCTTGGCTACAAATACAACCTTTTTTAGGTTCATACAATTCCAAACTTATTCTCCATCCCTTCCTCCATTTGAGGAACCCATGTATTGAATATGGAAACTTCTTCGGCTTTAACTACAAACTCGTTTTTTTTGTGCACAGGTGTTGCTACACTTTCCTCCACATCATCACCATTACCTTCTTTTCGCATGCGTTAAATTTCATGCTCTTTCTAAATGTCATCATCAACCAAATGGGCATCAACCAAAGGGGGTTATATTATACTACTATTGTTGTTAAAAACTATGTACTTTCATCATTTTTCCTTTCTTCTTTTCCCATATTGATTAGTAGTCTTGGAAATCCATCTTTGTTCCCTTCCTTATGTTCACATACAAATAAAATTAAGATACTCATTCTCAAAAAAATTAAAACAATGGGAGGGTATGAACAAAAGCATTGCATCCTCCTACTCAAAGAAACTAAACAACAAGAAAATTTGAATAGGCATAAGAATCCAACCCCTAGGCGTATTTAATAAACATAAATTATTTAGCTAACAACCACATACTTATCTCTTCATATGTTATTAAAAAAATTTAAACACACAACTAACCTCAATTTCAAAAACACATATTCACCAAATTTTCCAAAGAACAAATAAACTTCAATCCTCAAGTAGTTCCATACACCAATGAGTGAGGAGAGTACCAAATATTTGGATCACCCAACAACAATAATATATAATGTAACTTCCCCTATAAAATGGTTTCACACTAAAAATGAACAAACTCTCAACAAGACGTGGTAAAAGAATGTCCCAGAAGAGATGCTTCATTGTTTCTAACCTAATATACAAGGGGAAATTACCATTTGAGATTACACGTTTTACCAATTATTCCTTAGAAGGAAGGTCACGGTAAACCATTATCCATGTATTCACGAAGAGGTTATATCAAACCTAAATCAACCACACGCTATACAATCTTGTGATCCACTATTTATGTACATCAACAAATAACCATCATCAATTAAGAATAGTATTGATATCATTCCACTAATGAAGAAGAGAGTACAACCTCCAAGAATTCTACTGCACTAAGAAAGTCCCAAATATCCACTCTGAGTCACATCAAAAGGGTCCAAGCATGTCTACATTCATTTTGAATAGGTCCTCTTGCGGATAAGACTAGTAATTTTCATAAAATAATAACAATAATAATTTATATAAGACAAAGAACTAACATCAATTTAAAAAATAGGATTACACCAAATTTTCCAAAAAACAAACAAAACTGCAACCTTGAAGTAGTTCGAGACACCAATAAGTGAGGAGAGTACCAAATATATATATCACCTAAAAACAATACTCTATAATGAAAACACCCCTACAAAATGGTTTTATACTCAAAATGAGCATACTCCCAACATGACCTAGAAAAATAACATCCCACAAGAGATGCTTCATTGTTTCTAGCCTAGAAGGTACTAGGAGAAATGTCCATATGAGTAGCAAATTTTATCAATTATTCCTTGAAGGAAGGATTTGGTAAATAATTATCCATGTAATAACTTAGAGTTTGTATCTAGGCTAAATCAACCATGTAGTATGCAATCTTGTGATCCATTATCTCTTTGCATCAACATACACCCATCATCAAATAAAAGTAGTATTGAGCTCATGCCACTAATCAAGAAGAAAGTAATGAAGAATAGAGTACAACCTCCAAGAATTGCATTGGACCAATAAATTCCTAAATATCCACACCCAATCATAAAAAAAGGAGGCATGCATGTATACATTAATTTGGAATAGATCCTATGTTGATGTAATTGTAACTTTGAAATGTATTCACTTGTATATATTACGTAATGTACCCCGATGTTTATTCCGGGAAGTGTTTATAATGTAATTGAGTCATGTCATGCCCCGATATTTCGATCGGGAGTTTCTATAATGTGAACAAGTCATGTCAAGTCATTGTGGGTAACCCTCCTATTAATCAAGGGTTAAAGTCCCGGTAGTTGTGGGGCCCTAGGGTTATTAGACTATCCTAGAGAAGTCAACCCTAGGTGAGTTATTGTAAGTCGTGGGAATAGTCCCCACCATTGTGTTAAGGATAACCTTCCTTGTTGGTTGGAGGGGAAAATTCCCCACAAGTTGTAGGGCACTAGGGTTATTAGACTCTCCTAGAGATGTCGGCTCTAGTAAGTAATTGTTAAGTGAGGATGACATGTTGGACTGGACATTAAGTGAATGAAAGAATATAAATAGAGAGTGAGCCTCTCTATTAATCACACCCACACACACTCATTGGGACGCATGAGTGAGAGAGAAGTTCCTGGGACAAGAGAGAGACTACTGCTGTCGGGAGATCATCTTTATGTTTTCAGGTTTTACTTTTGGTGCTGATTCTATCTCTGAGGAAGTTGTAGGGTTTTCTCCTTTATCATTTCCTCGAGGAAAATTCTTTGTGTCTCTTGTCTCTTGTGTTTTATTGTTGTGCATGTTATTCTCTCAGTTAAAGATCCTAAGATCATAATGCTAGCGTGAATGATAAAAATCTAACATGGTATCAGAGCTAACTTGAGAAGAAGACATTGTGCAGCTACAAAAGCTAGGGATTCTTACTTTTTGGGTCTCTCTCCACAATCCATCATCAAAAGTACACTAGGATGACTCTCCATTTAACGGTGCATCTTTCTACCGAAATTGAATTCGATTCTGAGCATTTTCAATTTTTGGTGCGGGAAATCAGGGCTTCTTACAGAAGAGGAATTATTTAGTGAGCCTGGCATAGGATTTATCTCCTCATCAAAATCGAATTTTAGAGACCTAGGTCGAGATTTTTGGTTGGGTGAAACTCTCAAAAACTCAAACCATAGTTTGACCTCGAGCTGGAAAAACCCTAAATACTAAAACTGATAAGTGTTGGTACATTCGCTCTATCTCTGGATTGGAGAAGGTTTAGGAGCTGAAACATTCACAGGACAAAGATAAAATATTGATTTACACTGTATCCAAAATTTAGTCTCATATTCACTATATCCTAGGATATATGATCCCTCCAAGTTAGGGTTCCAGCCTCTTCCAAGATTCATCCCTAAACAGGACACCTGGGGATAATTGCTATATCTCGGGCTACAAAGGTCCAAATGAAATTTATGAAGATGTTCCAGAAATGGAATGGAATCTAATTTCTATGGTCAAATTTTCAAACCCAGAATATGAAACAGGGACACATGGAAGTCTATACAACGTTTCTCTTCTGAGCAGTCCTGTAACAGGTCACCTTGGGAAAACGATCATACGTCCCAATTGGTGAAACCAATTCTGATTAAACCTATGGAATTAAAACAAGAACATGAGGAATTACCTCAATATGATGTTTCATACAAAGAGGAGCAATAATTTCAGAGATACCGTAGAAACAGTATCAGGTATTTCTGCAGAAGAAATTGGAAAACTAGGGCTTCCTGTTCTAGGAGCTTCCCTCCACTGTTTTCAGAAAAGGAGTACATTGGAAAGCTCACCTTGAAGAGATCTATATTTCTATCCAATAATATCAACGAGCTCCGAAACTACGACGTACACCTCAAATCGGTAAGATCTAATCTTTTGCTATTTTTAGTTGAGGTTCTCATTTCAAAGTGATATATCACATTAGCTTGATGATAATATTGGTGAAGTTGAAAAATTCCAAGTATGGAAGTATATGATCTCTCTGAAGAAAATGAATTGGACACCTACATAAGTAGAGAGGCTCCAGTTCTGGAGGGAGATGAGGCTAAAATCCTTACACAAGAAAAACGTGGTCAAGGCCAAGAATATCATTGATGATTCAGTCACGGATCAACTTGTACCACAAGTGTCTTCCCTAAAGACACTAAAAGAGATGTTTGATTCCTTGACCAAGCTATTTGAAGGGAAGAACATAAATCAGAATATGACTTTGAGAAACCAGTCGAAGAATGTGAAGATCCAGAATGCAGAGACCATACAGTCATACTTTACAAGGGCCTCTCAAATCAAAGAACAACTTGAAGCGGTAGAAGAAGAAGTGGAGAATGCAGAAGTGGTGATAGCAACCTTGAACGGCCTCCCAGGATCATGGGATTCATTCATTCAAGGAATGTGTGCCGAAAGGAAGTGCCTTCAGTAGACTCTTGGAAGAGTGCACATAAGAAAAGAAGCTCGACTCATAATGAGAAAATAGAAGATGGGAGAAATTGAAGATCAAGCTCTCATAATCCAAAGAAGATACCTCAAGCGATGAGGAATATGAAGAACTCAATTCTTGAACAACCTCTTATCCATCTTAGAATTTGGATAAGAAATGATGAATCAAGAAGATGATGAAGCTAAAGGCTCAAGAAGGAGTCTACCCATGAAACAAATAAAGATAAGTAATCAATTGTCATTTCATGATATTGTTTTATTATGCATTTGTTTATATTCAGTTGATGTATTATGCATGATAGAATGTTTTCATTAATGATAGTATACTACTAAAATGCATGTAATGGGTAAGTAGCTCATGGTGCTATACAACTCTCCATTGATACTTATCTAGAATGAAACCTCTTTGCTGACATATTGGATTAGTGCACAATCTCAACGTTGTCCTCATAGAGATGGAAGGCATCTAGAAAAGTTTCATGAGATATGGATGAATGTTGTATTGGCTAAAATAGTTGCATGAGCATATATTTATGCATAAGAATTTTCCATTATGAATATTCCTTATGAAAAGTTTCTAACCATACAACTAATGCATTTGACTTGTAGGAAAGATTGCATACATAATTGCCTACAAGAAAAGAAGGATGAGACTTGTTCGGAAGAACAAGTGACGACAGCTCAAGATGAAAAATAATATAACGAATACAGCGACATCATTGATGCAAAACCTTCCAGCTATGAAGAAATAACCAAGAAGAAAGGGAAGACCAGTTCAAGAAGAATGATGTCTATGATGCAGTATCGATACATGAAGGGAAGTTCATAGTTCCATCCTGCAGTAGATAGAAACATCATGGGATGCAAGGAAAGATTCGTAGCACGAGGCTTCTCATGAAAAGAAGGCATAGACTACGAAGAGACATTTGTAGCCAGTGGGAGTTGAAACACATACATGATGAGGTTGATGAAGATATTAACCTTTGCTACAAGGTTGAAGATGAAAGTCTATACACTAGATGGATACATAGAATATTAGTAGCATAGGAAGCTACTTGTCACTCTGGTACAGAATGTTTTAGTGCATAGAGTACAGAAGACAGAGGGAGTATGATGCTCCACTTCAGAGGGAGTGACTACAGAATATCCTGAGGTTCGACATGGTACGACAGGATGGACAAATTACTGACGACTCTAGGCTTTACTAAAAGTAAAGAGGATTCCAACCTTTGCTTGAAAGGTTGAAGGCGGAAGACCAATGATGCTCCTGTTATATGTCGATGACTTGTTCTTGTTAGAAAAGAGGAACTCATTAAATTTGCAAGAAGAAGACTTGTTGCCGAGTTCAAGATAAAGGAATTGGGGATGATGCACTACATTCTAGGTATGGAGGAGTGGAAAAGGGAAGTATGCAGTAGAGATCCTGAAGAGGTTCAGGATGATGGACTGCAAGGCCATGACCACACCTATGGCATCGAACCTGAAGCTATTGAGTGTTGCTTCATCAGATTCGGTTGATTCCACGACGTATCGTCAGATGATTCATTCCTTGATGTACCTGATGAATACGAGACCATATATTTGCTTTGTTGTGAACACATTGAGACATGTTCACATGATGGTTACAAATTATGCAGTGAAGTACTTGAAGGGTACAGTTGATTATGGGATCAAGTATGAGGCGAATCAAAAGATTATCCTAGAGGGTTATGAGGATTCATATTGGGCAGGCAGTGCCATTGATAGAAAGAGCACTTCGAGATGCTACTTCAGTATGGGATCAAGTGTGATCTCTTGGTTTGGCAGGATGGAGTCCTGCAGGGTGCTGAGTACAACTAAGGCAAAAGATGTTGCCACTTGCTATTTGGAGAGAGGAGCAGTGAAGCTCCAGTATGTGATCCAGATCGATATCTCTTGAAAGAAAGAGTTCTAACATAGTTGGCGAGACAAGTTGTCTGAGCATAAATCCTGGTGAAGCTTGTAAGTTGTTCAGATGTAAATAGACATGTAGGTTGTCCTCGGATGTAATCGGTCCTAGAGAAGCTCGCAGGTTATCCTTGAACATAATCTGCCCTGATGTGATTCTATTCTATAAATGGCCAAAGTGAAGTTTGAGTACTTCAGGGAGAAGCTTGGTGTTCTCCAGATCAAGGTTCCCTCCAAGGGGAAATGATGAGACCTAGAGCCATTCTAACATGGTGAGAGGATTGGTTCCTTCCATGGTTAGATGTAAGGGCTGAGCCATTCTGTCATGGTGAGAGGATTGGTTCCTTCCATGTCAGATGTGAGTGCTGAGACATTTTGATGTGACTATAGGATTGGTTCCTACATGATTAGATATAAGGGCTATTTCCATTCTCTGAATGGAGGTACCTAGTCAGTTACCAAGAATACTCAGTCTATGACTGAGGACCATTCTAATATGACCATGGAATGTAGTCTCACATGATAAGATATAAGTGCAGGGCCATTCTAATGTGATTGAGGGATATGTTCCCACTTGATCAGATATAAGGGTTGTTTCCATTCTGTCATGGTGAGAGGATTGGTTCCTTCCATGTCATATGTGAGTGCTAAGACATTCTGATGTGACTACAGGATTGGTTCCTACATGATTAGATATAAGGGATATTTCCATTGTCTAAATGGAGGCACCTGGTCAGTTACTAGGAACCCTCAGACTGGTACTGAGTGCCTTTCTGATGAGTCAAGGTCAGATGTAAGTGTTGTGCCTTTCTGGTGAGTCAAGGTCAAATGTGAGTGCTGTGCCTTTTCATAGATGATAGTAGTTGTGTCCTCTCATGCTGGTGAATGTAAGTGCTATGCCTTTCTGATGAGTCAAGGTCATATGTAAGTGCAGTGCCTTTCCATAGATGATAGTAGTTGTGTCCTATCATGCTGGTGGATGTGAGTACTGTGCCTTTTCACAGATGATAGTAGTTGTGTACTATCATGCTAGTGAATGTAAGTGTTGTTCCTTTCTGACATGGTGTTGGATGTGTTCCTCTCATGGTCAGATGTGAGTGATGGCCATTTTGACTTAGGGTCAGATATGAGCACTAAAGAAGACCTACATGGAGGCTATGCCTACAACCAACATGAAAAAGGGTTGGCTATGTAGAACTTCCTATGATGAGAAGAATCATGAGATAGCACCTATGATGATGACCCAGTGATGATCTAGATCCAATGATGATGATCCAGTAGTGATGATCTAGATCTAGTGATGTTTATCCAACAAAGATGATCCAGATCTAGTGATGATGATCCATATCGAGTGATGATCCAGATCCAATGATGTTGATCCAACATAGATGATCTAGATTGAGTACTGATCTAGATCTAGTGATGATGATCCAGATCGAGTGATGATCTAGATCCAGATGAAAGATGACCTGAAGATGAAGATGACTTGAATATGACGAGGAATAGATGATGTTCCAAATGATACAACGAAGAATACTTTTACTGATAAATTGTGTTGAGAGAATACCTTCCTAGTTAAGAGGGAGTGTTGATGTAATTGTAACTTCAGAATGTATTCACTTGTATATATTATGTATTGTACCTCGATGTTTATTCTGGGAAGTGTTTATAATGTAATTGAGTCATGTCATGCCCTGATGTTCCAATTGGTAGTTTCTATAATGTGAACAAGTCATGTCAAGTCATTCTGCGTAACATCCTATTGATCAAGGGTTAAAGTCCCCATAGTTGTGGGGCCCTAGGGTTATTAGACTATCCTAGAGAAGTCAACCCTAGGTGAGTTATTGTAAGTTGGGGAAATAGTCCCCACCATTGTGTTAAGGATAACCCTCCTTTTTGATCGGAGGGTTAAAGTCCCCACAAGTTGTGTGGCACTAGGGTTATTAGACTCTCCTAGAGATGTCGGCTCTAGTAAGTAATTGTTAAGTGAGGCTGACATGTTGGAGTGGACATTAAGAGAATGAAAGAATATAAAGAGAGAGTGAGCCTCTCTATTTATCACACACACACTCAATCATTGGGACGCATGAGTGAGAGAGAAGTTGTTGCGACAAGAGAGAGAATACTGTTGTCAGGAGATCATCTTTATGTTTTCATTTTTACTTTTGGTGTTGATTCTATCTCTGAGCAAGTTGCGGGGTTTTATCCTTTATGGTTTCCCTGAGGAAAATTCTTTGTGTCTATTGTATCTTGTGTTTTATTACTGTGCATGTTATTCTCTCAGTTAAAGATCCTAAGATCATAATGCTAGCTTGAATGATAACAATCTAACATCCTATTCTGGGATAAGAGTAGTAATTTGCATAATAATATCTCGATATCCAAAGGATAGGGAAAACTCACAAGAAATGAATTGTTGGTCCTTCCATGAGAGAGTACTTGTATCCCACAAATACCTTAAATAAATAAATCCTCTTCTAACTCAATCAATACACCTAAAAACAAGGAATGCATGTAACATATTGATAGGGGATAATGAATAGCAGAGCTAGAGAGATATGATAAGTCTCCTTCATTTACTAATGGGTTTTTGAATTCCATTATCACGTCAATGAAAATATTAATTAACAAATATCCAAAGCTATATCTCTAATTTCCTCAAGGATTTGAGATAAGGGGAGAAGAGAGAAAAACACCTCTTGTAGTGTGTCATTTAGGGAAGCCTTTTGGAGAATCCCTTGGATTTTTTATATTCAATGTTGTATTCTATTAATGGTCTCGATGGTACCTATAAATTCATCCACAATATTATTTATCCATTTTACTATAAAAAATATCATTATATTCAAATCAAATTAGAGTTAACACTCTATCAATTATTAAATGGAAGCATTTGGGGAATAACTGAATCCTTTCATATTACTTAAAAAAATAGTAGAATATTACAATCTTATCAATGAGATGCTCCCTCCTCCTTTGTTCTAGGTTCCCTCCACTTCCCAAGACTTTGATCACCAATATTTTTAAGCAAAAGAGTCACTCACTGTTCCTCCATAATAACTTTTCTCTTTGATCCTTCCTCCCTAATATTTACCTTGAATGTCTCTGATATAGATTTAGGATCAGGGATGATTTTAAGGAACCATACTTATTTAAAAGTGTATATATGTTGGCGAATCTTACCAATTCTTAAAACACCAACTATAAAATATTTGGCGATATTTTTCAAAAAATATTTTAATTTTCAAGGATTTTATATTGTTTATATAATAGTTTGGAAATTTTTAGGGTGAAAAAAGTTTACCCCATCAAAATTGGGCAAAACACGGCTTCAAAAAATACAAAATGGTGAATCTTTTTTTGGAGAAAAACATGGAAAAATATCCCATGGGCTAAATTTCACCCCTAAAACTATCCCTGTTTAGGATATGGGTGGTGAGAGTGAAATTTTCAACCTCGGATTGGAATCCTAACTTAATCTCCTCAATTGTCCTATTTTCCATAGTTTGGGAATTTGTATGAACAATGGAACAATCAATGCACAAAACACATATGCTATGTGTTTTCCTTTCAGTTCAAGTTTGTGGAGACTCAATATTTGATTTTGTTATAAAATCCAATCCTAAAGTTGTCTCTTTTGGGATATAGGGGTATTCATTCACATCTTTTATTTACTATTACTTATATTAGGAGATTATGTATGCTTCAGTGCTTCATGTTTTTCTTCATGTTGTAGGAAAACATTAGATCATGATTTTTCCATACACTATTGAGGGTGTTAAATTGAGTGTTAGCATATTCCCCCTAATATGTGAGGTCTGAAAGACATTCTATTTTATACTCTTTAGTGATCAAATATGAAAGGATAAAGAGGATAAGCATGAATGAAGGAGTTGGAAGGAACCTGTAAGAAAAACAAGGTAATGTCCCAAGTATATAATATCTTCTTGAAGTAGGTATACCAATGTAAACAAGCATGGAAGCAAGCAATACATAGTGGAACCATGCCAAAAGTACCTAAAAATGTAAACATTCACTATTATAAGTATGATATATCTAGGTATTCATGATACTTTAATATGGAAGTATAATCTTGCACAGGTTGGGAAGTGCATCGATGAGCGATATAACTATTTTTCCCAAGGACATAGATCTACACTAGTGATATAATGAGTTTATATCATGTGAATGAAGAATCTAATATCGAGCATAATAAAACACCATATGATTATTGTTCATTGTTGTATAACATTAACAAATGCGAGGAGGCCCACCGATAATGGAATCAAAGGTACTGGTACAAACTAGAAAATGTGAATAGATGTTATAAAGTCAAACACTTGTAGAATAAAAAATCGAGGGTCATTGATGTATACCCAATCTCATTTGCAAGGGAATTTGCTACTAATGGATGTAAGATCCAATATACTCTAGGGTTCCTAGATCCACTTCTTAGATGATGATTTGGTTTTATAGGAAGAGATCCTTTATAGGGATGGAATCAATGCATTCCACATTAATGGGACCAAAACAAAAGTAATTAGTTTTATATGATTTGGTAGAGATAAGGGATCCAAAAATCTATACTAACAGTAGGAAGGATGACATGATTGGTCAGGAATACTTGACAAATGATAAATATTTTTTGTTTAAACACATGACACGATTCATAGTATCACTTGGAAACATGATACTTAAGTAACCAAACTTTATGAAATACATCAATTTCAGATGCATTAATGACATATCCATAGTTGATGGGAAGGATAACCCAACGGTGGAGTTATGTTCAAATTATTGGTACAATTTCCCAAGGAAAATGTAAATAATTTATTCATAACTAATGCTCAAATATGTTCCATGTTCAAGGTTGACAAGTACTGACTATTGCCATTCTTTCTAGGATGGAATATGAATTGTTTCAATGCTCCCCTTTTTTGTTATTTTTGTATTCTTTAATTTTTAATACCTTTTTCATTTACAAGAATGAAAAAGAACAATGAATGCTATAATACAATGGAGGATATAAATTTCTCAAGGGAGTGTTTCTAAATTCCAAGGGCATAGGTCATGCCAAGGAAAAGATAAAATTACAAATATGGGATGATCTAGTTATGTACACTCTTGTGGATGTTCCTTCCATGAGATGAATTCATTTAAACAAAAGCAACGATTTATAGAATCATGTAGAAAAATGTGACTACAAGGGAAAATAAAGAACATAATAATTAAACAACAAAGAAGTAGGAACAAATGCTCACACAAGTAATTTGTAAACTAAAAAAATTAAGGATCATGTTAGAAAATTTTCATAAATGTATAAGAGAGAAATATGTGGTTGCAAACTACAAGTCATGATGGTACTAATAGGGATTCCAGAACAATGAGAAAAAAATCTCCATGGGAACCAAAATGAAAATAGGGTTCTAACTATGGTGTCCCATGTTTAGTACGATATTTTATTGGAATGATGGAAAATGCAGAGATGATGGGTTGACACACTAATTTCCAACAGGTTTGACCCTAGGGAAAATTTGGGTTATGAAAGGTTCAAATGCATAATAATAGAGGGATAACCTAAACCTATATGCAATCTTCCAAATACACCTGATAGGATCGATGAACGTGCAAAGAATGCTCCTATACTTGTGTATAACTAAACCAAGCCACATTCTCAATTTGACCCCACACAATATATCCTTATGTGGGATTAACCAAATGTTCATAACTTCAAGGATAAATTAATATGATGATATAATTCCATCCAAGAAGTCATGTGAGCTAGGGGATCTCACAACCCAAAAGGGAAAAGTAACTATATCATATTACTCCTCTAAGGGAAGATTTTGATAGAAATCTACCTAATCCATTTGAATATATTCATATGAAACTTATACAACAAACAAGGGAAATTTATTCTCCATGGTACCACATTCTACATAATTGGGAATTACTTTGTCATCATTTTCACAATTAAGAATTCTATCGAAAACGCTTGCAATAAAGGTGAGTAATCTACTAGAATGGGTTTGGGAAAAACTAATAATGGGAAGCAAGCCTCCAATGTTTTGGTACATATTGGAGCATATTGTGGGATGGGAATTGGTGGCGGGATCATAAAATTTCACATGAGGGAAGCATTTCTTAACAAGCCTACCCTAATTTCTTGAACCAACTTTATTGCATGTTTGATGAGAGGAACATCCTATTTGATAATAGTTTTAGGATTATAATAATATAATGGGTTGATCGTAAAAATATTTCCCTGGTGCTGGAAACGAGTGACTAGGAACACTCAATATACTATAGTAATCATAGCATGTATCCAATTAAGTCCCAATAGAAAATTGCAATATATTGGCAAGTATACTACCTTAACATGAACTTTAACTCTTTTACCTCCCAATTCAATTATGCAGGTCAAGATATGTCTATGGGGAGGGAAAAAAGGTCCATAAAATTCTTTTAGCATAGTATGGGATGGAACTAATGTGGGTGATATAAATTCTTAGAAACTATTAACACTTAAATTTTACACACATGTGACATTTTATCCGTTCTTAAAGTAACGTGGCATCAAAATATAGAATGCATCCCAATGAAGACATCTTTATCATATCTAAAAATCAATATGAGTGCAATAATTCCAAAGAACAATCAAAATAAGAATTAGTATGGATAAATATATGTTTACTTGCATGATAGCATGTGTTATAAGTTATGTTACCATGCTATCCTAGCACGGATTTCCATTTGGTATCTATGTGATTGTCAAAATAGTGGGATCTCAATTACATGCTACACGTTGAAGAGTCATGAATGATCCTCACCAACAAAAATTCAAACTCGTCTTGAGGATAATTTAATATCCCCTTTTGTGTGCCTTAGAACTAGTTCATGAGGAAATGGGTTTCACACTTGGATCTAGTTGTTTCTTGGATACCTATTTTCCTATAAATGGAGTCCATGGGAATGTTTCTCAGTAGAGAAAATTAGAGCAAGGAACTTTAATATACAATAAATTTACACAATGTGTGTAATTCAAGAAATACATGAGGATTCCAATTAATATTAAAATTAGAATTCCTTGAAGATCCAATGGAAACAAAAATAATTCTCCACCCCCAACACATGAAGATCTAATGAATGGTTTAAGTACAAGAAGAACATGGATCTGCGGAGAGATGGAGCTGATTTTCTTCATCGGCCTCTTCCTCCTGATTAGGATGAATATTACCATTGCTAAGGAAAGAGAAAAATACAACCATCTTAATCCCGCCATGATGGCCAACACCACTCCCTCGTTGTAGGACATGGCTACTAACATAAGGAGATAACCCAGCAATGCGTTTACCGCAAATAGCAAAGTTTCAACAGTTGTGGTTCCATTGAAATATATGAATTATTACTGTTATTTTAGCTCATCCTTACCAGTGTTCTTATGCTCACAACATATTGATAAAAAACACTGGCCAAAAACAACACAAAGACAAAAGGCCAATACTGCATAATCGTATGCGTCCTCCATCCATAGAACATAATGATCACCTCCTTGCCCAAGTAAAATATCATGTGATGCATTGCCATCATCATGGGCATCACCATCATCATTCTTATGGATTATTTCTTCCTGTTTGCAGATCACAGATCATGAGAGAGAGTCAATCAAAATCAAAATCAAATTTCTTGTTGCAACATAATTGAATTTTTTTCATTGATATGGACATATAAATAACTCACTCACTAGACTCATGAGGGGTAGTACAATAGTGTATGAGGTTGGACTACAACTTAGCTGCATGCATGTAAATATTTCTACAAGTGCATGTAAATCGGACTAAGAGATGGACTATTTGTAGAGTGCATGGATTTCATGTAGTAATGTTAGCTAGACTTAGTTTTAAGTGCATGTAAATCATACTGTTTGTAGATTGCATGCATGTAGTCAGTGCTTGTACTGGATCAAAAAATGCTCCAAAAGAGACTCAAACTAAATAGACTCTAAGGGATGTTAAGAAATGATTTTTTAATGTCTGAAATTGTCGCTATAATATTTTTGGGCCTACAAACTCAATGAAAGTGCAGCCATAATTCAATTTTCAGGCTTGCATTTATTGATAACAGGCAAATTTTTAGTTTCTGAGATAATGAAATCTATTTATCTGAACAAAGAATAAGTATAATAAAGTTCTTCATGTCCACTTAATATTTTAATAAAGCAAAAACAAAGAATAAGACTTGCAACCACTTAGCATAAGAAAGTTCTTCATGTCTAATTAATATTTTAATGAAACAAAAACATTAAGGTTATTTTAAGCTCATAAACCACCAATAGATTCCATCGATGCTTGTTTTATTTCACTTTTAATTATGTCTTTGGACTTGCTTGAGATTTATTTTGATCCCAATAATTAGAGTTATTTTATTTTCAAATAATTAGAGTTTTTTTATCTTCAAATAATTCGATTTATTGTTGTATAAAATAACTATTTGGTTATGTATATGTGCATGTATGTTTATGTACAATATGCATATTTCACAAACAAGATCTTGCAGGATCATTTTGGAGTAATTAAATTTTATTTTGATAACAAAATATTGGGCCTTGTTAAAACCCTCAAAGGATTTCACACAAATTGGGAGAGGTTGAACACATTTGTGTCTAATTTCCCCCAACAGTATTTATGGTGAATCCACTTAATTTTTGTTCATTTCTTCTTAACTAGGTTGATATTTGTTGAATAGATATTTCTAGGATCTTTCTTTTTGTATGAGAACATGTCCATACCCTTCATTCCAAAATATTTTCAAAATTTTAGATGTAATTGTTGTTTACATAGTAGCATGGATATCGACACTCGAGGTGCATTACCTGCATAGAATTTCCTTCAAGAGTTGTGTCATTAGAGCATTTTAGAAAATCCTTTTCCCGCATGGTAGTTTTTTCAATGCGTGTATGGCATGGTTGTGTTGTAATCACAGTAATGTGCTTTTGTTCTTTGTTTTTTTGCATTGTTTCATTCCTGCCTCTCTATTTTGTGCACTACTATCTCTTTTTCTTTGCATTTTACATGTTTTGCGCATTATTGCAGCCCCAATAGTTACCCAATAATGAAGCTAAGTTAAAAAACATGTAGTAGTTTTGTTTTTATTTAGTAATTAATCCACTTATCCCAAGATTAGCTGGAAGTAAAAGGGTCTTCCCTCAAAATCTACTTAGGTAACCAACTTTAATGCTTTTAATGGGTCTCATTGTTGTCACTAGTATTCAAGATATTTTTATACCTTTGCTCATATTTCATGTTTTAGACAACTTAGAGTAAATCCACTTTTTCACAAAATAAATGACCTAAAGACTCTAATATCCCAAATTATTCTCTTCACCTTACACTTCATCTGATCTTGCTGAATTAGAAAAGGGGGATAAGTGTGAAATACCACAATTACACACTTTTATTTCATTAGTATTTTGTTTGCAAGCACCATTATAATATTTTAGAGTTGAAGTTAAATATACATTTTCATTTTACTTTAAGATATTTAGTTATTTGCAACAATCAGTTTTCTTATCTCACATGTGTTTACATCACTAACACACACTAATGGACCTAAAATATATTCCACCACTATTCTCTTCACCTCACATTACTTGTGATCTTGGTGAATCATAAAGGAAGAGAAATGTGAAATACCTCGCTCACAATCCTTAATTAATATTGTACCCTTAAAATCAACACTTATGACATCTCCAACCAACTAAAATACTCCATAGGAAGTCACAAAAGAATATTCTAGTTAGGTAGGACTAATTGTGCTAAGCATCCAAAAAATATCCACCAATCTAGTTTCAATAAGTTTTTGAAACATAGCATTGATGACTTAAAGGGTGCTATCAAATCCTGCTATCAGCATGTGTCAAAAGAAAACCCAAATAAGAAGGCACAGTTCCCAAGACCATGATATCCAAGGTATAAATTCCCTTCACCCCCGTAAAAGTCATTCATCGTTTTGTAGGGGGGTGACACTATACCTCTTAGTCCTAACCACTTATCCACACTTGACATGGGTATTTACTGGAAAAACTTAGTATATTGTCAAAGAGAAATTGTGAGTGCAATTGACTCCTAAAGTCAGATATTCCCATTCAGAAGTGGTTCCATCTTTGAGAACATAGCACCATAAATGATATAAATGACTCTTTGTTACCTTCACTAGTGAATAATTGTATGTACCGCATTGTCACCCATGGTTATGATTTTAGAAGCCATGAAATTTGAGAGGACAGATGTTAGGTATTTAGTAATTTTACGTTTATTTTCCTTCTAAATATAAGTTCACATAACTCATAACTAGAAATATTCTAAATATGGGACCATCTGCACTAAACCAACATAACGCATATCACTCACTTTGCACCATTTTGCATTTGTTGCAGTTGGCATATTTTTGCATTTGTTCTATTGTCTTAATTCCTAGCATCACTCTCATTTTTAGACAAGAATTCCACCATTGAAGAAAAAAACCCTAAGGAAGTCACATAGACTACAAGGCCTTTCCCCTCTCTCGAGGAATATGTTAGTTCCCATAGGCGAACTAGGTTGAAATATAATACTCGAAGGCATAATGAAGCTCAAATTTTAACGATATTAGAGATGTATCATTAATGATAATGGAATTTGACTCATTCTATGAATGTTGTAGCTATTTAACAGGTTCATGAAAAAAACTTTAGTTGTAAAGAAGGATGGAAGAGGAATTCTATGACATGGAAAAAAAATAGGAAAATTTAATGAGGAGGAATGTTGAAAACAAATCTTGAAAATTAGGAAGCATCGGCAGGTGAATTTCCTAAAGAAAGAAAGGTTTTGAATGTATTGGCCTGTATTAGATAGAATTCAATATTTGTTTACATATGAGAGGGTTAAAATAATATATTTATGATTCTTAAGCAGTAAAGAATGTAATTAGTGCAATATAAACATAAAATGTCCATATGCAAGAAAACAAGAAGATGTATAAAATATTACGACATAATCAAATGAAATTTGAACTTAGATAACATATACCATTTAATTCTCAATAGAGTATCAATGATTCTTAATTCAAATCAAATAATATTTCACACAATCTATTAATTTTCTCATGAATCCTCTCATATAGAAAATATAAAGACAAAAGAAAAACATGGAAGAAACTCTATGCAACCTTTCATTTCATTAATATCTCGCAAGGTCTTTACAAAGAAAAATTGTGCACCCGACTCAACATATTCAGAAAGAACACTTATAGTTCTAAAATTGTGAGTCTTTAGCTCTTGGATCATTTTACATTATATAGGCCTCAAGGGAGGCTAAAATCAGTTTTTTTATTTAAATCATAGCAGAAAAGTAATAGTGTTTCACTAGTTTTTCACTATTTAGTTTTTTAAATCAATTTTTTTTTTTACACAAAACTGTGTTTTTGTTTTTGTTTTATACCCTTACCTTTTTTCTTTCCCTGAGCTAGTGATTTTTTCCCATGCATGGTTTGCTAAGGTGGAACTGGTGAGAATCCTGTAGGTATGCCAATATTTCTCATTCTTTGGAACAGTTTTGAGTATGATAGGATTCCATGATGCAATGGATTTCCAAGTGGCATGAATGACTGTGGAGAAGCTTTTTTAGTGTATTTTTGTGTCATAGGCGACATTTTCTGAACATTTTATTATTGAGATGATGAACTAGATGCTTTTTTTGGAGGTTGTGGCTATTGAGAAGATGATCCAAGGGTTTGTTTTGTATACTATGGTTAAGGATGCAGATATATCCTATGATATATTATAACAAGCTTCAAAACCTTTCCCATTGGGATTCTATCATTTCTTATCTTTTCTAGAGCTAGTTTAGCTTCAAAATGTCCTTCCTATGTCAAAGGTCCAATTTCTTTGAAAATTGTTTTGAGTATTATCCAAATCTAAAAAGTAGGATTCAATATTTCGACATCTTAGTATCTAGTTATTACTCCCTCCATCACTTCTTCATGTTCTCCGTTTCTCTTTTTCCTTAACCTATTTTGGTATTCATCTTTTGAATATATCTCTATCTTCCCATTTTATAACAAAGGTAGTCCCAACTTGGTTAGTCCATTGAACAGGGTTTTGAAGGATGTAATGTCATCTACTATATTATTTTGCATCATTCTGAATAAATATGCTTCAAAATCATTTCCTTAGTAATTTTGATTACCTGAGTTGTGTTGGTTATTTGTAGATCTTCAAACTCTTTGTTGCTCCCGCTATTTAGATAGTCAATAGTTTCTATAGCCTATTTTGGCTTGTCTCCCAATGTAATTTCCACTCAATGCTTCATCTATGTCATTGTTGATTTATATGTCTCCATTTCAGTAGTCATCAGCTCTATAAAGTCCCATTTCTCATTGAATATCCGAGCTATTATGTACCATAATTCTTGAATTCTTCTTCTTAATCAATCCTCTCCTTTAGGGGCCCTGCCCATGGGTAATTTTAGGGGCTATATATAGCCCATGTGCTATATTAAGGGGGTTGCAAAAATTTAGTGGGCTATTTTCTTGTATGGAAAGGGTTTTTTCAGCTAAAATAGGTTCTCCCAATATTTATTAGAAAAAAAAGAAATCCAAAATGAATAGTCTTCCATATATCAATGAGGAAAATGAAAAAATATGTTTTCTCCCTAGCAAAATCGCCCTCTAATCTATCTTTCGCCCCAAATTTCTATAGCAATTCTAGTGAAATCATTCATTTTCCCCCAATTTTTACTAATGGATGATTCCAAGGGTTATTTCGCCCTCCTTTTTCCTTGTAATTTAGGCATATGGTTGCATTTTCCTGTATTTTTATTCAATTTCATGTGATACCTTCTTTGAGCCCTCTATTTCCAGTATTGGAGGGAAAATCAAATGCTATTATGTTCTATATAAAAGCTATAGTGATTCACGATTCACCCACATCGGTTATTACTTATAGAGTGAAGATTTTGGTTGATGCTATTCCACTTTTAATTCTTAGTCTTCTCGACATTTTAATCTTCGCATAACATCTCCATTGTTGAAAGATCAAGTTTTGAAGGGGCATGCCACACACGCAATTTATCAGAGAATACAAACTCGCATCACACTTTTTATCTAATAATTAATGTGGTATGATTTTTATGTTTTTTATCCACAGCTACAATAGATGATTACATTGTAAATTTACCTTTTATCATGCTTTCTATCATGGATTTTTGTTTAAGCTTGTTTAATTCTAGGGCACTCTTGATTATTAGGTCTCCTTTGGTGTTATTAGGGTTTTATGCTGTCATAGGAGTATTGGTTCATGAAAGTGTTATAGATTTCAAAATATATGATTTGTTTTATTCCTTTTCATGTTTAAATTATCAATTGACATTTATATGTTCTTAGTGGATGCTACTCTTAATGGACAGACACCACATGGTTTGTATCTATTCAAACTGAATTTGACCCAGTTGTTCAAAATGTTCTTTTATTAGGATCTTTCTCTATATTTATTATTGGATATAAGGCGTTAATGAGAGTGTGTATGTTCATATTTTATGTATGTTATTGTTGATTTCTGGGCTGTTTGTAATACACATGAATGCACATTGATTATAATCGAAGAGGTACAGTGGAATGGTCATTATTATGGAGGTCTTCTTGTAGAGTTGTCGAAAAGCATTCTGGTAGATTATTTTATTTGTATTGAGAATTTCATGACTGATAGATTCTTTTATTTGTATTTCGAAGTTCATTAGTTTTATTTGTGACCTAAATTTGTTAGTTTTGGTACTTCCTTTACGATATTTTGTTTTTTTTGTAAGGTTCATTCAGAAGTAAAATGTTTTTTTGGTGATTTGTTTTGATTTGTAATTGAAATCATCATCCAAAAATGGATCTAGTTATGTATGATATGATTTAGATGGAATGTGATACTTCATTTCCATCATGATTGTATATAATATGTACACGACATGTTTGACTTGAGATTTAGACATTATGCTATTTGATATTTAGTCTTTTTCATTCAACGAGGGTGCCAAAGCAACTTTGCCACATTTTTCCTTCTTTCAAAATTTTCAAGCACACGAATACAAACCCCTCCTCAGTTTATCCAAGAAAAAATAGTCTTTAACAAAGTAGTTCTAATGATATGTGTTATGATGCATTAATGTGCTTTCTATTCTTTTTATTGGATGTTCTTACAACTAATAACCATTGCAAGTTAATTACTAATATTAAAAAATTCTGAATCAAATGACATAATTCATATTTTGATTGTTAACAAAAGAAATAAAAAAGTGGCATTCATATCTATAAAAAGTTAAGCATGTTCTTAAAGGGTATCTTAAAAATGAGAGATATGGAAAATAAGATAATTGGTAATTAATACAATATATTAAGGTTGTGGGTCTCGATAATACTCCATGATGTAATAATGGTTCATCGGTACCATAATCACTCCACGGTGTAAAGTGTTCAACTCTATGAGTTTGTTGGTATGTCAAGATTTGGGACCCCACCTATCCGTTGGAATATTAAGGGACGAGATAAAAAGTGGATTATCCATTTTCCCTAAATCTAGTTAGTGTAGTTTTGTTTCACCAACACCTCTAGTTGTGAGTGACCTAATATTGCTTGTGAAATGTATAAATAAATTCCTCCTCTCCTCATTCATGCATTTGTTCATTTGAGGGTCTAGGAGTCGAGATATTTGATCTCTGTTATATTCTCTTCTATTGCACTACTTAGTAATATGCAAAATCAAAATATGAGTCTTCCTACCAAAAGATTCACCAAGATGTTACAAGGTTTTATAATTTGATGAAAGGTTCACCAAAATTTTACAATATTTTATAATTGAGTGAAATATTCGCCAAGATTTTACAAAATATTAAGACTTAGTGAAAGATTCACCAAGATTATGCAAGATTATATAATAGAATGAAATATTAGCCAAAAAATTATATATACATACGATATTATTGATAAAATAACATTCAAATTTTCCTATATATTAAGAAGATTTTCCCATTTATTATAAATATGAATTTCGTGGGTGTTCTTAAAATTATCCCTACTCCAGACTTTTCAATTCATTTAATTTGATTTTAACATCACATATGTCATCATCTTCCTTGATGACATCATTTTCCAATTCTACAATCCTATCATTTTTCTAAGTGATGTCATCTTCCAGGCCTTTGATATTATTTTATACAACTTCCTCAATTATTGTCGGTTCAGTTGAAGTTTCATCCTCTTCCATGGAATCTATGTCTAGTACTTGCTTGGTAGGTGACTGATTTGCAAGTGCTTGGTCCATTTGCTCTACCCCTGTTTGAAGTTGGGCTTGTTCTTTCACCTATGATGTAATTGTTGATAATGGGGTAGTCGGTGAACTAACAACACTCTGCATTTTTATATTTTATAATTGTGTTGACTGTTGGATCTAGGTGAACATTAGGTATATTTAACTTCTTAATATTTGCTATCACATTATCCTTGGTTGAAATCAAATATTGAAATTGTAACCCATCGTCTGGATTGGAGGTCAAGAAAATTATTTTCTCTTCTAACTCCTTTATTATAACTTGCTTGTCTCTAGTTGTCCATTTTTATGCCTTCATTAGGTCCCCTGCCTTGCTCAATTCTTATCTTGGACTTCTTTATATTTATGTATATTTTACTACCTTGGCACATATAATTTCACTGAATATCATGAAGAAGTCCACTTTATTTAAGATGCCAAACTGACTCAAGTTTATAATGTGCTCTTCATATCTATAATCACTCAAACCGGTTGGTATTAGCACCATGGAGTGAAGTATTGTCGCGTACCCATACCCCATTATCATACGGAATTAAAAATTTCATCAAGAACCTTTACTTTTCATCGAAATAGAGGGCATGGAAGTGAACCACTTCTAGACATCTCCAACATTGTCCCGCTCCCTCCTCTCTTCCATTGATCAGTTCGACGATATGCAAGGAAATATCTCAAAGGAGATCCAACAGATGAGAGGAATCATGACGGAAATCAATGATCACAAACGGTTCCACATCCGGAATCAAATCAACGGCTCAGAATAATCCCGCAAAAATCGACGAGATGAAATACTTGAGTTGCGGGATCAAGAAATATGTAAATCGCGATACTGAGATCCCACATCCCACATTTTGTATTACCGCATCCCAGATGCAGAAATGACTATTGCATAAATCGAAATTTGCATAGCAACATTCCGCAACCCACATACCGTAGATTGTGGAAAGGTGTGTTGTAGAACGAAAACTACGGAAAGACGTAATACCGATAAAGACATCTCCACATCCCGCATCCTGCAATTACAGAAGGGGAATTACGGAAAGGAATTTGTGGAGGTCAAATCTACCAAAGGATGCCTTCTACATTCCACATCTCACATGCACAATAAACCATTATGGTAGAAGGTTTCTGCTCAAAAAAATTGACCTATTGATCGAATTCTTTGAAAAGACTTGACCATCCATGCCAACATCAATCTGACAATCTAACCCTGCAACTTAGTTTAACAATGCATTGAAGGAAACATATATAGATGCCTATAATTGTAGTCATACATAGAACAATTCATCACTTCAACACATCAAACATGTTCACCATGATTCCATAACCAATTACAAATGCAAGAGATATAATTGCATATATTAGCTTAGATAAGAACACTTATCTTGAGAAGAACTTGTCCCGCAACCAGCTATGTCGCTGCAATGTTCCACCCAACTATAGGCCAATGTGCTCATCAATTTCTTAGTGACACTTCCACCCCTCAGCTGGGCATGATTTCCTCAAGGAATAAGAGAACACTAGCAGACTCATACATAGCCAAGGGTGCAACAAAACTCAGCCAAGACAACACAGTTGGGTTATCAGGTTGCAAAGGGAAAACAAGCCAAACAGATGGGTTTCACAGGCCATTGATCCAAGCCATCTCACTGCTGGGTTTCTTAGGCCAACTAACCAACCCAGCATTCATAGTTGGGTTTATAAGGCTATTCACAACCAAGCCAACATTCACCTTACAGACCATTCAAACCAATAGATGGGCTTATCATACTGCACACAGTCAAGCCATCTCACTATCGGGTTTATCAAGCTACCTAGCCAATCCATCATTTGTAGTTGGTTTTATCAGAATTTTCAGCCAAAGGTTACTCTAAAGGTCAAGCAAAACAAGACACAACCAAGCTAATAGATGGGTTTATCAGGCTACCATCCAAGCCATCTTTCCAGTTTGGTTTATCAGGATTCTAAGAAAATGGGCAGGAAGAACTGCTAAGTTAGTGATCTCATATATAGAGCTAAGAACACATTCAAAATACGCATATGGCCTGGCTTTCCCACTTCTTACACACACAACACAAGGAAGTGTCCCCTTCTTTGCTCCATAGTCCCTCATGCTACACCTTACCTTCCAGTGCTCTTCAGGATGTGCATAGCAGGTTAACCAGCCACTCTTATCTTATTGTGAGGTCCCACACTAGGTTTTTCAAGCACATTCTATGTCTATCCCACTCCTAATTCTTGTACATAGTTCATACCAACTAGGGTGCACAACACAACAACCAGAGGGAGACTCAATAACACAAGCTTTACTTTGGAAAACAAGTAACAGGGTCTCATACACTCTGTAGTTCAAGATAATGCTGCAACACAAAAAATACAATATCGACAAGCGAACATACTCCCAAAACATGAAGGATACACACATGAATAACTTAGCTTCCCAAGAGATTCCACATGAATGGAGAATGGGGAATGAATGACCAGACCATCCCTCCACTCTCCAAAATGTGAGACTAATGAAAGATTGAACACATCCCCCCCCAAATGGCATACGGATCTAGTGTTTTCTTTCCCATGCAATCAAAACATGATATTAAAAAATGGGTGCTCTACCCAATCAAATTTCCCCATACTCTTCCCCTTCCATGCAATAACTACCTCAACCACATTCTGGCAGAAATAATTGGTTGGAAAGAAAGAAAAAAAAAGAAAAAAAGGGTAGTTGATAGTTTTGATGGGTTTTCCCCAAAATAGCTCAAGGTTAACATTCCCTCCCCCTTATCCTTAGAAAAATCATACCCCCGTCTCATTTTTGTCAGGATTATTAATCCTCCCTTGTCCAAATTTGGTCATATGTCTAAATCAGGAGTCATGTCTAAATCGGGAGTCCATCCAGTCTATTTATAGTCATTATCACCATTGGGTAAACTTGACCTAATTGGGGCACATGTTTCAGTTACCAAAGTATGGGGAACACTAATTGAGTCTCACTGCCACTTATTGCACTTGATTGCATAAGTTTAGGAGTCTCCTAGATCAATCCCTACAATTTAGGAAGCAACTGGGAGTGCCGAAACCAACCAAGGTCATTTCACCTCAGTTGATGACTAGTCAAGCCAAGTTAGGAGACAATTACATTCAGTTCTAGCCCTCTACATTCAGTTAGCACTAGGTTTAATTGATTGCACACATGTGGGGAACTTTTCTCACCTACCATAGTCAGTTAACCATTAGTCAACACTAAATGTAACACTTGGTTGTGTTTTAAAGCTCCTATGAACTCCAGTTATGATTTAGACAAGGACAGTTAACTACTGGGTCCTCCAATAGTGATTTAGACAAAGTCTTGGTTACCTACAGTCAAGTAGAGTCTAATCAATTCGAACTTCCTCATGTGGATTCAAATTGCTTGTGGCTATTAAAGCCATTTTACATTATTGTAATTATCATCTGAATTACTTTTTTGATTAATGAAAGCACTCACAGCTGCAAGCCTTTTGCACTGTTTCATTCTTCAATTGCTGAGTAAATTGTGAGATCTTCTTTGTGAGTTGTGTATTTGTCTACAGATCTATATGCTCAAATTTACATGGTATCAGAGCCTCGGTGGACAAGACTCCTCTCCTCCTCAGATCTCCAACCGGATCATTTTGTTTGTTTGATTGTGTGATAGGTTATTAGGTTTTCTTACAGCATTCGCTACAAGGAGCCTCTACTTCTCATTGCATTTGCTACAGCAGCTTAGTTCTTCCTTTTAATTCGAAATGGCTCATCAAATAGAGCCTCTCACTCCCTTCAACTATCACCAGTGGAAGGAATACATGAAAGTATTGCTCCACACCAAGCATCTCTTCAGACTCATAGAAGAAGGAGAGGATGAGCCAGAATCAGATAAACACAAAACTAAGTACATGAACAGGATTGATGAAGCCATTGGACTCATGCAATTCTAAGTCTCTAGGGATCTTCAATTTCACATCCAAGACTTGGACACTCCCAAGGAGGTTTGGGACAAGCTTGCTTCCTTGTCTGATAAGCATGATGAGATGAGGATCCATTAGCTAGAAAATGATTTGATTACTCTCAATCCATCAGATTTCGAATCTCTAAATGAATTCTTCTCAAGGTTCAAGAACCTGATATATCAGTTGAAGCAATGCAACGTGAAGAAGGATGAAGATCAGCTCATTCTTTCTATTCTCACAAAGCTCAATTCAGACTACTCAGTCTTTGTATCCACCTTCCAAATAGTAAGGCTCACTACTCCAAATTAGAAGATGCCCACTCTTAATGCTTTCATTCAATCTCTTATTTCTGAAAATGATAAGTTGATCCAAATGTGGATCATTCGATCTCCAAAAGATCTAACTCTTGTTGCAAGAGGAGATAAGGTAGTGAATGACAGAGGGAAGAAAAGAGATGAGTCTGAACAGTAAAAAGAATCTTCAAGTTCGAAGAGAAGCAAGAAGAATGGCAAAGGCAAGGTCCTCTACCCTTACTGTGGAAGGGGCTTCCATTCAGAAAGCTCATGTATGAGAAGACAACTTGATGAAATGGCACTTCTTTTGAAAAGGCACAACATTTCTATACCTGCTAGCGTAAGGAAGGAAGACTCTGAAGAAGAAGAATAAGAATACCCAAGGAAAGGACATGCACTGAAATCTTGTTGCATATCAACACCTTCCTTCCTCATTGATTCTGGAGCTTCCAACCATATGGCTGCATCCATAGAATCATTCTCTTCTTTTCAGTCCTTTGATGGTCCTAGTATTCAGATGCGCAATAACAGTAAAATCCAAACCAAAGGGAAGGGCTCTATCAAACTTGAAAATGGAAGGTTCAAAGATGTGTTGTTTGTTCCCTCCCTAGCTTCAAACATGTTATCTGTCTATCAGATGACCCATACTAGATCTCCAAAGCGAGTGATCTCTGGTCCTGACTCAGTGGAGATCACAGATATCTCTAATGGGAGCATCATAGCAAAGGGTATTGTGAATCATGCTTCAAGAGCATATGAGTTCTCACATTTCATGCCTCCTTCAGAACCAGTGCACTCTTAGCAGCCACCTACAAAGGAAGGTAAAACCATTGCATCTACTCATTTTATAGCTTCTACTAGTATTGCAGATCCATCTATATTAGTTTATGACATTAAGATTCAGGATGAATCAGATCTAGATTCAGTCCCTACTTCCAAACTAGAAGCTAGGAAGATGACTGGAAACTCAACTGACACTCAGAAAGGAAAGACTCTTGTGCTATGCCACACTATTTTTCCTCCTTCAGAGAGATGTAATAAACTTCCTGTAAGATGCAATATGGAAAGGGCTCAGTCTTACTACATTCAGAAGAATGGATATGATCATACACCTCTTCATTCAGCAAGAGACAAAAGTTACATTCCTCCTTCCTTCCATCATCAGTTTTGGAGAAAAAGGAGAAGTCTACATGCCAGGCCCCAGAATACCCGTGCACAGCACACCATGCATGCTGCTTCACTACCTCACAGAGATGAATATTGCAGCAACATATTTTCAAGTTTTTCAAACTTGAGACCTGATTCTACCTGCTTAGATAGAAGGAGGCCTTTTTTCCCATGTGGTTTTTTCCCTAGCTTCTTGTATTGAGCAGTTACTTTATTTTACTTGATGTAATGGGTGACCTATGGTCTTAGTTACCAAGGCCCATAGTTTGTCCAAGTTAGCATTCAGGGGGGGTGTTAGGATTATTAATCCTCCCTTGTCCAAATTTGGTCATATGTCTAAATCGGGAGTCCATCCAGTCTATTTATAGTCATTAGCACCATTGGGTAAACTTGACCTAATTGGGGCACATGTTTCAGTTACCAAAGTCTGGGGAACACTAATTGAGGCTCACTGCCACTTATTGCACTTGATTGCATAAGTTTAGGAGTCTCCTAGATCAATCCCTACAATTTAGGAAGCAACTGGGAGTGCCGAAACCAACCAAGGTTAGTTCACCTCAGTTGATGACTAGTCAAGCCAAGTTAGGAGTTATTTACATTCAGTTTTAGCCCTCTACATTCAGTTAGCGCTAGGTTTAATTGATTGCACACATGTGGGGCGCTTTTCTCACCTACCATAGTCAGTTAACCATTAGTCAACACTAAATGTAACACTTGGTTGTGTTTTAAAGCTCCTATGAACTCCAATCATGATTTAGACAAGGACAGTTAACTACTGGGTGCTCCAATAGTGATTTAGGCAAAGTCTTGGTTAAGTACAGTCAAGTAGAGTCTAATCAATTCGAACTTCCTCATGTGGATTCGAATTGCTTGTGGCTATTAAAGCCATTTTACATTATTGTAATTATCATGTGAATTACTTTTTTGATTAATGAAAGCATTCACAGCTGCAAGCCTTTTGCACTGTTTCATTCTTCAATTGCTGAGTAAATTGTGAGATCTTCTTTGTGAGTTGTGTATTTGTCTACAGATCTATATGCTCAAATTTACAATTTTTGTTGCATTGACATAGCTGGTTGTGGGTTTTTCATTAATTTGCATATTTACATGATGTTTACAAATGTGCTTGACTTAGCACAAAAACCATATGCATCAACCATGATTGCCTATATACCAAACATTAATCAGTGACAAGCCCTTGGCGTCGAGCTCCATGCCATGATTCCATATAATATTTACATCATATACATTAATGCAAACAAGGTCAAAACCAGGGTGTTACATTCCCCCACCCTTAAATAGCACTGTCCTCGGTGTTTTTTCAAAATTAAACAAAATGCTGCATTGGTACTGACATAAGTGCTCCGCAGAATTGAACAAACATGGATGTGCCAATCGCATGGCATCCTCCAGCTCCCACATAGCTTGTTCAGGACTGTAGTGATCCCATTGCACCTTTACTTTCCCTATGGCTTAGTTCTGGTGCATTGTGACCTTCCTGTCAAGAATGCACATTGGATCAATTTGGAACTCTCCCTTGGGTTCCACTTGAACAACATCTCAATTTATTACATGGTTAGGATCATGTAAATGTTTCTTAAGCAAATAAACATGAAAAACGTTATGAGCTCTAGTGCTAGAAAGCAATGCAAGTATATATGCAACTAGCCCTATACTTTCAAGCACTTCAAACGACCCACAATATCTAAGTGACAACTTGGCACAAATTCTAAGTTTCAAGGAACTCTTCTTTTCCCTCACTTTGAGGTAAACATGATCCCCCACACCGAAATCTCTGTTCACCCTATGTTTATGAACATAGCTCTTCTGTCTATGCTGGGATGCTTTCAGATTATGTCTGATATTTACAACCTTCTGCTCCATCTCCTTGATCAATTATGGACCAATCACAACCCTGTTCACTAGATTATCCCAAGTCACTGGTTTCCTACACCTCCTACCATACAAAGCTTCATATGGACTCATCCCCAAGGATGCTTGATGTCCATTTTTATAAGAAAATTTTACCAAGTGTAAATAATCTTCGCACTTGGTTGGTTTGTCGATCACGTACATGCGAAGCATGTCTTCAAGCACTTGGTTAACTCTCTCTATGTTACCATGAGTATGAGGATGGTAGGAAGTGCTGAAGTTTAGATTTCTACCCAAATTTGTAAACAATCCCTTCCAAAAATTGGAAGTGAACTTGCCATATTTGTCAGAGACTATTGCCTTAGGCAATCAATGCAATTTGAAAATCTCCTTCATGAATATCTTTGCAATGTCATCAGTATTATCCATAGACTTGAACAGTATAAAATAGGTTTCCTTTTTCAACTTTTCCATCACAACCATGATGGAAACATGTTGTCTCCAATTCATTGGCAATCCTATAATAAAATCCATGGAACTTCCCATTTCCATTCTAGAACTGGCAAAGGCTACAACAAGCCTATTGGGTGTTGATGCTCAACCTTCACCTACTGACATTTCATGCACCTTGAAATATATTCAGCCATGTCCTTTTTCATTCCTGGCCAAAAGTACTGCTTTCTGGCTATAGCAATTGTCTTTTGATATACTGGGTGACCAGAATATGGAGCTTGATGGATCTCATCCACAACAACTCTCCTCAAATATGCTACTTTTGGAATGTAAATTATGTTCTTATAGGTAAGAAGTCCATATTCTTCCAATTTATACCCCTCATTCCTCTTTTCAAGGGTTTGCTGCTGCAACTTGTCTTTTACCTGCACATACAACTCATCTTCAACAACATGGTTAACAATCTGCTACCTCAACTTCGGTTGGAAAACACTAACAGATGCCACATGCATTTCCCACACCTTCCTGCTGAGTGCATCAGCTACCTTATTCTCTTTTCCCTTTATGTTCTTGATTTCAAAATCAAACTCACGTAAAAACTCTAGCCATCTAGCTTTCCTAGTATTTATAGTACGTTTATCAAACAAATACTTCATACCACAATGGTCTGTCCTTAGATCGAATCTTCTACCCATCATGCAATGCCTCCACATCTTGAGAGGATGTACTATGGATGCAAGTTCCATATCATGAGTAGCATAGTTCTTCTCACGATCCTTCAAATTCCTTGACTCATAACATATCACGTGGTTGTCTTGCATAAGGATTCCTCCAATCCATTCACCCCATGCATTAGTACACAACAAAATATTTCTATCGGTCTGCAACTTTCAAGACTGATGCACTGGTGAGAAGATCCTTCAACTGTTGGAAGATTTCTTCACACCTGATTGTCCATTCAAACTTTATTCCCTTCTTTTTTAAATAAGTAATGGCATGTGTAACCTTGGATAATCCTTCAATGAACCTCCTATAATGTCTTGAAAGTCCCATAAAAGATCTTACATCTGTCACATTTCTTGGAGTAGGACAATTCACTATGGCTTCAATCTTGTTAGTGTCCACATATATACCCTCTTTTGAGATAATGTGACCCAAGTACTACATTATATCTTTATAGAAGTCACACTTGCTCAAATTTGCATACTCGATGCTCCCTAAGCAATTGTAATGTCAATATCAAATGCTCTTCATGCTCTTCCTCATTCTTAGAATAAACAAGAATGTCATCAAGGAAAACAATAACAAACTTGTCCAAATATCTATTGAAGACACTATTCATAAGGCACATAAATGTATCTAGTGCATTTGTGAGACAAAATGGTACCACTACAAAATCATAATGCCCATACCTTGTCCTGATAGCTATCTTATGAATGTCTTCATCCTTGATTCTCACCTGATGGCAACCAGACCTCAAGTCAATCTTGGAAAATACCTTTTCTTCCCTCATTTGATCAAAGAGGTCATCAATACTAGGAAAGGGATACTTGTTCTTTACCTTAAATTTGTTTAGCTGTCTGTAATCAATACACAATCTGAGTGTACCATCTTTCTTCCTTACAAACAGAACTGGTGCTCCCCAAGGAGATACACTCGGCCTAATATAACTTTTCTCCAATAACTCTTGCAACTACATCTTCAGCTCTAACATTTTCGACGTACTCATTCTGTAGGGCGTCTTAGACACTAGTGTTTCTCTTGGCACAAGTTCAATCATGAAATCAATGTCCCTCTTTGGAGGAAGCCCTGGTATCTCATCAGGAAAAACATCGCTGAATTCCTGCAATACCTGAAAGTCCTCCAACCTAGGATTTTCATTATCTGCTGCCTCCACAATATGAGCTATATACAACTAGAAACCCTTCCTACAAAATTTCTTCAACTATATTGCTGAAATATGCCTCACAGAAATTACCTTTGGAATGTCTCTTACCACTCTTGGGTTCTCTTCTTCATCCATGCATTCAAAAGTCTTATGGTAAAAGTCAAGCTTTACCCTATGAGCTTCTAACCAATCCATTCCAATGAGATATTCATCGGAAGCAAGGGGTAGAACATTCATATCTACACAAGTAACCCATCCATTCATCACCAATGGACATTTCTCTACCACTTCACTAACCTTTCTCTTAGTTCTAGTGGCTAGCTAAACTAACCACGATTTGCTATGCTTCACTTTCTCAAAATCACAAACCTCCACTACTCTAGGAGTAATGTAACTATGAGTAGAACCAGGTTCAATGAAAACCTCCACGATTTGCTATGCTTTTCTCCCGCCACTCTAGATGGATGCTTCTCAGCTTGAGATGGTTGCTTCTGCTAATTCCTGAAGTTAGAAGGTTTCAAACCTTTCTTCCTTTGGCCAGAATATTCATTCTTCTTGTCCTTCCATGTCTTATGATAGTCAGGTTTTCCTCTGCTTTGCTCATAGCAATACTTATCTTTCCTTATTGCTTCTTCCAGATTTCTAGGTTCATAAAATTCAATTATGTCTTTGTGAGACTGAGGAAATCCACTTAGGAAACGCTGGATTTTCACTTTCTCATCCCTGATGTAGCTGACATATCTCAACAACTCCAAGAACTTGTTTACATACTCTTCCATGGTCTATTATCCCAATCTCAACTGATGAATTTATTTGATCTTGTCATCATAGTATTTGTCAGAGAGGTATTTCTGCTTGAACTAATTTTGGAACTATTTTGACACAATTTTCCTTTCATTAATCTTCTTCACTTTTCTGAAGTGCTCCCACCATATGGATGCTCTTCCAGTCAAATTGAAAATGGCTACTCTAGCCTTCATATTTCCTGAATAATCCTAAACTTGGAAATATTTCCTCATCCCAAGAAGCCAAAATTCAGCTTCTTGACCATTCTTTATCTCCCCATTGAATATAGGGGGCCTCACCTTCTTAAAATCATCACATGAATGGTTCTGATAATGCCTCTTCCTCTCATTCATATAAGAAGAGGAACTTGAACCGCTAGTGGATCCTTCAGAGTCAGATGACTCACTAGGAAATATCTTTCTCCTTCTAGCAGTGCTCTTACTTCCTTCTGGTCTTAATGTCTAGTCCCCAGAGTTCATCTGCCTCTGAATATCTGTCATACTTTGTGGCATGTTTGTATTCACCTGATTCTGCTCCTCCTGAGCCTTAACCAACCTTTCATTGTTTTCCCTGTAGCTCTGCATCTCCAGCTTGAGGCTTCTCATAGTGGCTAGAAAATATGGGGGAGTATCTTGAAACCTCCTCCCATTAGACTCTGTTTCAGCATTTCCAAATTAGACAATTTCCCCCATAGCATCTTCCTCATGCTAATAGGGATCCTGTGCATCATTCATGTCATAGGTTCTCATGGTTGAGGAAACAAACCACTCTTCCAAAATGCACTATGACTCTCCAAAATTTGTTATCAAACACCATTTGTTATATACATAGTAATTCAAAATTAAAACCATTTACTTACTGTCACCTCGCCTATATAGGCCCAATAATCTAACCGACAGCTCGGTTAACTGTTCAACTCGGCCCTTTTAGGCCTGACGCTACAACCCATAGCGTTGATACCATGTTGTAGTGTTGGCACCACTATGTAGATACCACTCTATAGCATACTACAATGCTCATATCCGAGGATATTCTCAACCTTTTCAATTTATTCATTTCACCCCATTTAGGTCCTGCGCTACGACCAACAACTCTGATACCACTTTGTAGTGTACTACAAGGTTAGTATCAAAGGATGTTATTATTTCCTCTAACTATTTGTCCTGGCCCATCTAGGCCCAATGTTGCAACCAACAGCTCTGATACCACTTTGTTGCATACCCTACCCCATTATCACGCGGAATTAAAAATTTCATCAAGAACCTTTACTGTTCTTCGAAACATAGGGCATGGTAGTGAACCACTACTCGACATCTCCAACACTGTCACTCTCCCTCCAGTCTTCCACCAATAAGTTTGACGATATGCAAGGAAAGATCCCAGAGGAGATAGGACAGAGGAGAGGAATCATGACAGAAATCAAGGATCAGAAATGGTTTAGCATCCAGAATCAAATCAATGGCTCATAATCATATAACAAAAACCAATGGCATGAAAAAATTGAGTTGCGAGATCGAGAAATATGGAAATCACGATACTGCAATCCCGCATCCCACATTCTGTATTCCCACATCCTCCATGCAAATATGACTGTTGCGGAAATCAAAATATACGAAGCCACATTCCGTATCTCGCATCCCGTAGATTGCGGAAGGGTGCATTGCAGAACAAAAACTGTGAAAATCTGTAATCCCCATAAAGACATCTCCGCATCCCGCATCCCACATATTGCGGAAAGGTACATTGTGGAACAAAAACTGAGGAAATCCGTAATCCCCCAAAAGACATATTTGCATCCCATAATTGTGGAAAGGAATTTTTGGAGGTCCAATCTACCAAAGGATGTCTTCCAAATCCTGCATCCTTCCTACAGAATAAACCATTGCGAGAGAATGTTTTTGCTCAAAAATTCGACCTGCTAATCAAATTCTTTAAACAGACTTGGCCATCCAGGCCAACATAAATCCAACAGTATAACCTTGCAACTTAGTTTAACAATGAATTGAAGGAAACATATATATATTCCTATAATTGCAGTCATACATAGTACAATTCATCACTTCAACACATCAAACATGTTCACCATATTTCCATAACCAATTACAAATGCAAGAGATACAATTGCAGAGATTAGGTTAGACAAGAACACTTATCTTGAGAAGAACTTGTCCCACAACCAGTGATGTCACTGCAATGTTCCACCAAACCATAGGCTAGTGTGCTCATCAATCTCTCAGCGACACTGCCATCCCCAAGCTGGGAATGAGTTCCTCAAGGAATAAGGCATCACTAGCAGACTCATACATAGCCAGGAGTGCAACAAAACTCAGCCAAGAGAACATAGTTGGGTTTATCAGGCTGCAAAGGGAAAACAAGACAAACATATGGGTTTCAAAGGACACTCAGCCAAGCCATCTCACTGCTGGGTTTCTCAGGCCAACTAAGCAATCCAACATTCATAGTTGGGTTTATCAGGTTGTTCATAGCGAAGCCAACATTCACCTTACAGACCAGTCAAGCCAACAGATGGGTTTATCATATTGTACACAATCAAGCTATCTCACTATTGGGTGTACCAAGATAACTAGACAAGCCAGCATTCACAGTTGGGTTTATCATACTGTCCATCCAAAGGTTACTTACAAGGTCAAACACAACAAGACACAACCAAGCCAACATATGGGTTTATTAGGCTACCATCCAATCCATCTTTCTAATTGGGTTTATCAGGATTCTAAGGAAATGGGAAGAAAGAACTACTAAGATAGTGAGCTCATCTATAGAGCTAAGGACACCTTCAAAAGACGCATGTAGCTTGGATTCCCCACTACCTACACACCGAACACTAGGAAGTGTCCCCTTCTCTACTCCACAGTCCCTTAGGATACACCTTCCCTTCCAGTGCTCTTCAGGATGTGCATAGCAGGTTCACCAGCCACTGTTATCTTATTGTGAGGTCCCACACTAGGTTTATCAAGCACATTCTACATCTCTCCCACTCCTAAGTATTGTACATAGTTCATACCCATCCAAGGTGCACAAAACAACAACCACGAGGAGACTCAACAACACAGGATTTACTCTAGAACACAATCAACAGGGAGTCATACACTTTGTAGTTCAAGATAATGCTGCAACACAACAACCACAGTATCGAAAAATGAACATACTCCCAAAATGTGAAGGATACACATAGGAAGAACTCAATTTCCCAAGAGCTTCCATGCAAATGGAGAATGGGGACTGAATGACCAGAACGTCCCTACTCTCTCCAAAACTTGAGAGTAAGGAAAGAGTGAATGCATCCCCCCAAAATGGCATACGGTTTTGGTTTTTTTCTTTCCCATGCAATCAAAACATGATATTCGAAAATGGGTGCTCTGCCCAATTTGAATTTCCCCATAATCTTCCCCTTCCATGCAATAACTACCTCAACCAAATTTTGGCAAAAATAATTGGTTGGGAAGAAAGACAAAAAAGAAAAAAGGGGTAATTGACAGTTTTGAAGGGTTTCCCCAAATTGGCTCAAGGTTAACATTCCCTCCCCCTTATCCTTAAGAAAATCATGCCCCCATCTCATTTTTGTTGCATTGACAAAGCAGGTTGTGGGTTTTTCATTAATTTTTATATTTACATGATGTTTACAAATGTGCTTGACTTAGCACCAAAACCATAGGCATCAACCATGATCGCCTATATACCAAACATTAATCAGTGATAGGGCCTTGGCCTTGAGCTCCATGCCATGATTCCATATAATATTTACATCATATACATTAATGCAAACATAGTCAAAACTAGGGTGTTACAATTATTGCATACTTAAACTATTATCAATACTATCTACCACTAATAACAACCTTTTGTGAGAAGGAATAACTTGTTTCCTGTCATTATTTATGGCTTACACAATGTCCTGTATTATATCCTTGTAGATGAACTGTAAATATGTTTGGATTACGATAGGTCCTATCTGAGTGAGGTCCTTTTCTTTTTGTGGCATTGTAAACTCCAAAGAAGGATAAGGAATAAATATAGTTGGTGTTTTTTCTAGTACTACTTCTTGTTTTCCCAATTCAATGACTTCCTTAGGCACTTCTCCTTCAATACACCTCTCCACAAAATCCTGGGAGGTCTCTCTTGACTCTGGTCTTTCTCTATTAAGATAAGGAGTCTATTATTCCTGATCTATTTCCATATATTATTCGTGATCTATTTCCATATCTTCATATCCTCTTTTACGCCCTATGCTCTTCTTAGGTTCACTGAGATCTGCTAGGGTTTTGATGATCTTTTCAACTTCCTCCCGAATTTTTTGTTGGCAATAATTTACAGTTCTAGTATGAGAGTGCAGCCATAGGATAAATTATTTATATCAAATGTCTTCTTTTATGTTTCCTTGTGTGGATCATATGCTGCTAGTCTGGAAATTTCCAAATTAAAATGTTCTAGAAAACCCTCCATGTATTGCAGAGCACTCAAAGATTTGACTTGGAATGGGCCAATATCTTTAGGAATTTGGAAATATCTATGTTGTTTGGAACCTATGAAATGAAACTCATATGATAGGAACCTATGCCTGACACATTCCATTGCAAAGACTCTAACAATTAGAAAAGTAGGCAATTTGTATGTTTTCCCTTCAAACCCATACACTCTGATAACTATGTGTTTTTTAAACAAAAAAAAGTCTCCCACTCTTGTTTCTGGGGTGATTTGTAACCACTCTATGCCTTCCTTAGGGATTCTTGGTAGGTGAGATGCATGTATAATGGTATAGGACATCCTCATTACTATTTTTGTAAACTCTATGGAATTAGAGTTGTTTTCTTGTCTTATAAACAAGGTATTCCACTCATAGACTAGAAGCTCTCTTCCTATTTCATTAGTCAATTTTAATCCTCTCTTCTACTGGTTGTAAAACTTCTTCCTTAGGGATACACAACATTTTCCTAATACTATCATCATTTATTTGTTAGATAATCCTAAAATTGTCTGAGGACATGATCAAATTTAATCTTAGGGATTAGAAGGACGTACACCAACTAATGAATTCTAGGAAATAAACAACTTGAAGGAACATAACTTGGGCTAACCCTGAATTCCACAGTTTGTCGGGGTCTTTGTTTTGAAAATCTAGGATTTGGGATTCATTGAGGGTTAAAATCAAATAAGAATGGGTTACCTATATGTCTTTAATGTCTTCTTGGTGCTTGTGTATGACTTCATTACTAGAGGATTTGGGTTTAGGGATGACTCGGTGGTTTATTGGAACGTCTTGATGATGGGATTTACTCATTTAGGGAGAAAAAAATTTAGACTACAGGATATGGTAAAATTTAGGTTTACACAATAAATGGAAAACATAGCGGAGTTAATGGAAAAATTACCCAATTTACAGGCATGGAGGCTAATTGGGTGCTCAATTTCGTGACTGGACTAGAGAGGGAATACACATCCATAAGAGTTTGACTGATTAGAGTTGTGGATGGCTTGGACAACAATGACTTAAACAAACGAGTAAAAAATAATTTTAATGGATTTGCAATTCAAAATTTGATAAATGATGGGATATTAATGGATAAGAGGAAATGACCTGGATTTTGGCACCAGGACCATTAGTAGAATGATGTGAATGAATGAGATGACATGGAAAATTACACTAGAACCACATAACTTTTTTTAAGAGAGGAAACTACCTCAGTTTCTCAAGGTTGTGACACTCACTTATTGAGCTGTTTAAAAAAAGGTCATCAGGAATAACTAGTAATAATTGACCATGGGTTGTTTATAACATAATGAGACATTAGGGCCCTCTAAAGTACTTGCATGTTGTCTATGTGCAACGAACTCCAACTGTCAGATATTATCTGACCATCCAGAAACTAATCATCACTTTTATTTATTAAAGATCCTGTCATTTCACCTTGTTTCCTTTAATCTTGGTCATTGATTTGATCCTTTCAATTCATATATATACTCAATCTCCTGTCGTTGTATCTCATACGCATATTTTCCTAGCATTATTCTTATTAGTTGTCCGATCTAAATAAGATTGATGGTGGTTCTCATGCTTCAACTTAACACATGGATTCTTTATTTGGTCACCTATTATGGCCTATCCACTCAAGTATTTTGTGTTTCATCACCTTTGGGATTATCCCTGGGTCATATGGTAGGGATTTTGAGGGCTTGGGATCCTAAACAAATCCTTATACTAATAGTGTGTTTTCCCATTCTCTCCTCATGGATCCCGAGGGAGATACTCTAGCTGAGACCACTCCCAAGAAACATTTAGTTAATCCTTTGGCTGAGGCTACTCCTTTTTTTATTCATCTTCTCCCCTTGGAGTGAATTTAGATCATTTTGATTCATTATTTTAAGGAAGAGGCATCCCTTTAATTCCACCCTCAGGAGGAAATACCCCCCTTCTTCTCCATCTTCGGGAGTAGGCCACACATCATCCTATTTTTCACATCTTAGATAGATATCACCACCACATAGCCCCCATTCTCCTTCTTGAGGAAACAATGCACAACATACGATGGAGGAAACTACTACAAACATACCTCTCATGGATAGCTTGAATATTCCTGAATTAGGTAACTTGATCAATGACCCTATATCTCATGACCCATCATGGACCAATATGCTCAATAATATCCCCTCCAAAATCCCTAATTTTGAGGGGAAATAAGAAGATGATACAAACAATGTCATTTCATTCAACTTATGATGTTCCTTTAATATCATAGTAGACAATTCAGTTAGTATTTTCCTTTTTCATCGAACAATTACAATAAAAAATAAAAATATTGTTTGTGAGTTTACCTACGAAAACCCATGCGACCTTTAGGACTATTTCCACTACATTTATCACTTACTTCCATATTCCCATATTCCATCTTCCTCGATATACTCACAATATTTTTCTACAATACCTCTACCCACATAACAAACCACATCCACAAGCGGCATAGACGACATACATTGTGAAATATTAACATACAACCTTAGTTCCTATTGGATTGGTTTATTAAATATCTTGAACCCATAATAGCAAAATATGTGGAAACCTCTTTTCCACAAACTAGGGAAGAGGCCATTGTTATGGCCCAACACTTTGATCTTAATTAAACACAATGAGGGTACATGTACACTATCCTACCTGATGCCTCTAATCATAACTCTTTGGATCCCCCCCATGCAGGTTCATCACAATAGCTAAAGATATATTCTACTCTCGTATTTCTATGGGGTGGGCGAATCCCAATCAACTAAAAACAAGCAAATTATCACAATAATCTTAATATCTTAAACCTTCTTTCATGGAGTTTGAGAAGGGAAGGAAGGGAAGAGAAAACCTCTTGTATTCTTGAAGTTCGATGGATTTTATTGATGGCTAATCTTGCATCCCTTTGAATATCCTTCACACCAGAAAATATCACGACAAAAATACTTCCTAATTTCCTACTATACTTACTATCTTTAAGAAATATACGTTAGATCTAATTTCCTACCAATTCTACATCAACATAAAACTTGAAGGGAAAACGTTGAACAATATTTGGGAAGAAAACTGAATTGATTCATAATAGATGGACATGCATAAATACTTACAAACCTTGAAGGTGCCTTCCTTTTCCATATCCTAGACCTACTCCTCTACCATCCATGACTTTTATGCCTAAACACTTTGTAGTAGAAAAGTGATTTTTAGCCCTCAATTCCTCCACCATGCCTTTTCTCTCAATTTTTGTCTCCCCCAATTCACCTCATGTTCTTTATATAGCATTGGGGTTTGTGCACACAATCACTTAAATATGAATGTGGGATTGATATTTGTGAATATTTTTTATTATTTTATTCAGAAAACCCACTTTACCTAGTTTTTTAGGCATCAAACTTGATTTTCAATATTTCTAGGACAGTTAATACCCATGTTAGGAATTTTTTCCCACTCTATGAGTTATAGGAATTGGGTTTTTCCATTCAGTGGTCATGGAATTGACCTCTTTAGATACACATTTCTATTTTAACATTTCTTCCTTTGTGGAAGCAATAGTCAACTGATAGATTGAATCTCTCCATTGTTCCAAAATTATGATCTTCACGTTGCGAGAGAAATAGAAATATGTTTTCAGATTAACACTCTCAAGGGTGTTAATTTTATTGTTAATATATTCCCCCTAATGTGTGGGGTCTAAAGCTATGTCGAAGGACAAAATGCATTGATTTTATTCAGATACTCTTTGATGATGAAGGTAGGATGGTAAAGGAGTAGGATCTTGAACGCAGGAGTTTGAAAAGTACCTGCATGTCAAACAAGGAAATAGCCCAAATATACAATATCTTCAAGAGATAGGTATACCCTTGGGAAACAGTAAAAAATCATGGCCACGAAAAATGAACTATGGATCCATGTCAAAAGAAAATATTATAAAAATGTATACATGCACTTTGATGAGAGAAAAATATCCTGGTCTTCATGGTCTTCAAATAAATCAACGATAACTCGAGAAGTGCATCAATGAGTGATACAACTGCTTTTATGAAGGTCTTCAAAAAAATCAGTGATAGTATGAGTTTATATCATGCAAATAAATGAGTTTATGTTGAGAATAATTAAACAATATTTGATTACCAATCATTGACGTATATTGTTAACAGATGCGAGGAGGTCCATTGATAATCATGATGGACTCCAAGGTACTTGAGTCCAAACTGACAAGTCTGAATAGATGTTATGAAGTCGAACACTTGTATAATAAAAAAATCATGGGTCATTTATGTATACACACTATAATTTGTGAGGAAACTTACAACTAATGACTACAACATCCAAGGTGCTCACTGTGGTTCCTAGATCCATTTCCTAAATGATGATTTATATTTGATAGGTACATAATTGTTTATAGGAACGGATCCAATGTGGGTGAATTTCCTAAATTGTGAATCATAACATATTTGATTGACATCCTACAATTCTTTTTAAAATATTATTTTTAGATGTTGTTTTATGTGACAAAAATATGAAAATTTCAGTGGTTGAGTAATAAATTATAGAATTGTTCTACTCATTACCCATCAAATAGATGTTTTTAAAAGGTCTCTTATTCATTATGTTAGAGTCATTATCCAACCCACACATGTTTATTTTTCCTAATTGGCCTATTTTACCACTTATCCTAAGTTATTGGCTCAAAAATGTGACTACATCATCAGTTGGATCATCCTCCTTCAATCAGGGAGCCTAACTATGACTTCTCCTTCAATCAGGGATACTAACTGAGCTTCCTCCTTCAGTGAAGGAACAAATATGTGTTGATCTTCATGACCTAAGCACCCAAAATAAGTTAAATGATGGTTATTCCACCTACTTTCAGTTAAACTGCAGCTATAAAGGCCCCTCAATCACTATTTTGTCTATTATTGGCAATTTCTAGTTAACTGAAGTGGTCTAAGGCGCCTCTAACAACTTTTGGTTACTTATTTCAGTTCAGTTCGGTTCACTTCATCAAAGCTAGCTGAAGTCAGATATGTGCCCCACCTACTGATTGACATGTAGTTGAGTTATATTCAGTTAGTGATCAAATATAAAAGTATAAAGAGGATAAGCATGAACGAAGGAGTTGGAAGGAAATTGTAAGCAAAACAAGTCAATGTCCCAAGTTTATAATATCTTACTGAAGTAGGTATACCAATGTAAACAAGCATGGACACAAACAATAAATAGTGGATTCATGTCAAAAGTATCTAAAAATGTAAGCACTCACTACTATAAGTATGAGATATATAGGTATTCATGATACTTTAATATGGAAGTACATAACTTGGGAAGTGCATCGATGAGTGATACAAATATTTTTCCAAAGGACTTTGATCCACACTAATGATAGCACGAGTTTATATCATATGAATAAAGGAGCTAATATCGAGCATAATAAAGCACCATATGATTATTGTTCATTGATGTATAACGTTAACAAATGTGAGTAGTACCATCGATAATGGAATCAAAGATACTAAGTACAATATAGAAAATGTAAATAGATGTTATAACGTCAAAAAATTGTAGAATAAAAAAATTGAGGGTCATTGATGTATACCCAGTCTCATTTGCAAGGGAACTTGCTACTAATGGATCCAAGATCCTTTAGGTTTCCTATATCCACTTCTTAGATGTGTATTTGGTGTTGATAGGAAGAGATCCTTTATAGGGATGTAATCAATGCATTCCACATTAATGGGAATAAAACAAAAGTCAATAGTTTTATATAATTTGGTAGAGATAAGGGATCCAACACTCTATACTCACACTATGAAGGATGACATGATTGGTCAGGAATACTTGAGCACTGACATAAATTGTTTTTAATTCCCTTGAACACGTGACACGATTCATAGTGACACTTGGAAACATGAGACTTAAGTAACCAACCTTTATGAAATATGTCAATGCTAGATGCGTTAACGACATATCCATAGTTGATGGAAAGGATAACCCATCAGTGGAGTTATGTTCAAATTATTGGTACAATTTCCTAAGGAAAATGTAAATAATTTACTCATAATTGATGCTAAAATATGTTCTATGGTCAAGGTTGACAAGTACTAATTGCTTCCACTCTTTCTAGGATAGAATATGAATTGATTCAAAGGTCCCCTTTTTTTGGATTTTTGGATTTTTTAATTTTTAATACCTTTTTAATTTATAAGAATGAAAAAGAATCATGAATGCTATAATACAGTGGAGCATATGAATGTCTCAAGGGAGTGTTCCTACATTCCAAGGGCATTGGTCATGCAAAGGAAAATATAAAATTACAAATATGGGATGATCTAATTATGTACACTTTTGTGGATGTTCCCTCCATGGGTTGAGGTCATTTAAACAAAAAAGATTTATAGGGACCATGTAGAAAAATGTGGCTACAAGGGAAAATAAACAACATAATCATTAAACAACAAATAAGTAGGAACAAATGCTCAAACATATAATTTAACACATGTTTATGTAAACTAAAAAAATTAGGGATCATGTTAGGAAATTGTCATAAATGTATAAGAGAGAAATATGTGGTACTAATAGGTATTCTAGGACAATGACAAAAACTCACCATGGGAACCAAAATAAAAATAGGGTGCACTAGAATGTCCCATGTCCAGTACAATATTTTGTTGAAATGATGGAAAATGTAGATATGATGGGTTGACGCACCATTTTCCAACAGGTTTGACCCTAGGGAAAATTTGGGTTACCAAAGTTTCAAATGAATAATAATAGAGGGATAACCTAAACCTATATGAAATATTCCAAATACACCCGATAGGATCGAGGAAAGCACAAAGAATGCTCCAATACTTGTGTATAACTAAACCACGTCACATCCTCCCATTGAGCCCACAAAATATGTCCTTATGTGGGTGTAACAAAATATTCAGAACTTCAATGATAGATTAATATGATGATAAAATTCCATCCAAGAAGTCATGTGAGCTAGGGGATATCACAACCCAAATGGGAAAAGTAACCATGCCATATTACTCCTCTAAGGGAAGAGTTTGATCTAAATCTACCTAATCCATTTGAATATATTGGTATGAAACACATATAACAAATAAGGGAAAGTTATTCTCCATGGTACCAGATTCTACATAATTGGGAATTACTTTGTCATCATTTTCCACAATTAAAAATTTCGTCGAGAACACTTGCAATAAAGCTGAGTAATCTAGTAGAATGGGTTTGGAAAAAACTAATAATGGGAAGCAAGCCTCCAATGTTATGGTAAATATTCGAGAATATTATGGGATGAGTATTAGTTGCAGGATCATAAAATTTGACATGAGGAAATAATTTTTTAACAATCCTACCCTAATTTCTTGAACCATCTTTAGTTCATCTTTGATGAAAGGAACATCCTATTTGATAATAGTTTAGGATTATAATAATCTAATGGTTCATAACAATATTTACTTGGTGATGTAACCGAGTCACTAGGAACACTCAAGATATTATAGTCATCATAACATGTATCCAATGAAGTCTCAATAGAAAATTGTAATATATGGGCATGTCTACTACCTCAACACCAACTTTAATTTTTTTATGTAGCCAACTTTAACGCTTTTAATGGGTCTCATTGTTGTCACTAGTATTTGATAGATTTTTATGTCTTTGCTTATATTTCATGTTTTATACAAGTTAGTGTAAATATACTTTTGCGCACAAGAAAGGACCTAAAGACTCCAATATCCCAAATTATTCTCTTCACCTTACACTTCATGTGATCTTGGTGAATTAGAAAAGGGGGATAAGTGTGAAATACCACCATTAGGAACTTTTATTTCATTAGTATTTTGTTTGCAAGCACAATTAGTATCTTTTAGAGTTGAAGTTAAATATACATTTTCATTTTACTTTAATATATTTAGTTAGTTACAACAATCAATTTTCTTATATCACATGTGTTTGCATCACTAACACACACTAAGGGACCTAAAATCTATTCCAATCCACTTATTCTCTTCACCTCCCATTACTTATCATCTTGGTGAATAAAAAAGGAAGATAATTGTGAAATACCTCCCTCACAATCCTTAATCAATATCGTACCCTTAAAATAAACACTTATAACATATCCAACCAACTACAATCCTCCATAGGAGGTCACAAAACAATATTTTAGTTAGGTAGGACTGATTGGGATAAGCATCCAAAAAATATCCACCAATCTAGTTTCATTAAGTTTTTGAAACATAGCAATGTCAACTTATAGGGTGCTATCAAATCCTACTATTAGCATATGTTAAAAGAAAACCCAAATAAGAAGGAACGGTTCCGAATAACATGAAATACAAGGTATAAATTCCCTTCTCCCTCCTAAAATTCACTCATCTTTTTGTAGGGGGTGACACTATACCTCTTAGGCCTAACCACTTATAAACACTTGACATGGGTATCTTACTGGCTAAACTCAAGATATTGTTAAGGATAAATTGTGAGTGAAATTGACATATATTTCCATTGGGAAGTGGTTTCATATCTCATAACATAGCACCATCATTGATAGAACAGACTCTTTGTAACCTTCACTAGTCAATCATTGTATGTATCGCATTATCACCTACGGTTTTGATTTTAGAAGGCCATTACATTTGATAGGAAGGATGGTAGGTATTTAGGAAATTTACATTTATTTTCCTTTTAAATATAGGTTCACATAGGTAGTAATTAAAAGAAGATAAATGTGGGACAATCTATAGTAAACCAACATAACACATATCACTCACTTTTTACCATTTTTCAATTGCTGTGGTTGGAATATTTTTTCATTTGTTCTATTGTGTTAATTCCTAGAATCACTCTCATTTTTCACACAAGACTTCCACCATTGAATAAAAAAACATGCCAAGAAAGTCCCATAAATTGCAATGCCTTTCCCCTCTATCGAGGGGTGTGTTAGTTCCCATAGGTGAACTAAGTTGAAATAGAACACTGCCAGGCATCACAAGGCTCAAAGTTTAATGATATTAGAGACATATCATTAATGAGAATGGAATTTGACTCATTCTATTAATGTTGTAGCTATTTAACAGGTTCATGAACACAACTGTAGGTGTAAATCTATATGGCAGAGGAATTCGATGAAATATGGAAAAACAGATAGGAAAATGGAATGAAGAGGAATGGTGAAAACAAATCTTGAAAATTAGGGAGCATAGACAGGTGAATTTCCTAAAGAAATACAAATTTCGAACGTATTGACCTGTATTAGATAGAATTCAATAATTATTTATATATGAGAGGGTTATCATGAGATATTTATGATTCTTAAGCACGAATACATTTCGTGAGTGCAATACAGACAATAAATCTCCATATGAAGGAAACAAAAATATGTATATTAAAATATTACGGCATAATCAAATGAACTTTGAAATTCTGAAATAACATCTTCCATTTAATTCTAAACAGATTATCGATGATCCTTAATTTAGATCAACTAATATTGCACACATTGTATTAATTTTCTCATGAATCCTCTCATATAGAAAATATAAATACAAAAGAAAAACATGAAAGAAACTCTATGCAACCTTTCATTTCATTAATCTGTGACAAGGTATTTACAAAGAAAAATTATGCACTAGACTCAACATACTCAGAAAGAACACTTCTGGTTCTAAAATTTCCAGCCTTTAGCTCTTGGCTCATTTTACATTATATAATCCTTAGTTGGACTAAAATTAGTTTGTTTTTATTTGAGTCATAACATAAAAGTAATAGTGTTTCACTATTTACCTTTTTAAATTGAAAAATCATTTTTTCACACAAAATTGTGTTTAAGGTTTTTTTATACCCTCACCTATTTTTTTTCCTTGAACTGGTGATTGTTTCCCATGCATAGTTTGCTGAGGTGGAAATGGTGAGAAGCCTATAGGTATGCCAATATTTGTCATTCTTTGGAACAATTTTGAGTATGATAGGATTCTAGGATTAAATGGACCTCTAAGTGACATGAATGGCTATGAAGAAGCATGTCTAGTGTGTTTTTGCATAACGAGAGATATTTGTTGAACATTTTGTTATTAAGATGATGAACCAGATGTTTTTCTTGCAGATTGTGGCCATTGAGAATATTATCCAACGGCTTTTGTGTATACCGTGGTTTAGGATCCATATCTATCTTATGATAGCTTTTAACCAGCTTCGAATCCTTTCCCATTAGGATGCTGTGATTTCTTATATTTTCTAGAGCCAGTTTAGATTCAAAATGTCTTTCCTATGTCAAAGGTCCCATCTCTTTGAAAATTGTTTTGATTTTATCCAAATATGAAAAGTAGGATTCAATATTTCGACATCTTGGTATCCACCTATTACTCCTTCTATGACTTCTTCATGTTCTCCAATTTTCTTTTGCCTTAACCTATTTTGGTATTCATATTTTGAATAGATATCTATGTTCCCATCCCATAATAAAGGTAATCCCAACTTGGTCAGTCCATTGAACAAGGTTTTGAAGGATGCAATGCCATCTAATATATTGTTTTGCATCACCCTGTATAAATAGGCTTCAAAATCATTTTCTTAGCAACTTTAATTACCCAAGTTCTATTGGTTAATTGCATATATTCAAACTCTTTGTTTCTCTTGCTATTTAGATAATGAATTGTTTCTATAGCCTATTTGGGCTTGTATCCCAATGTAATTTCCACTCAATGCTTCATCTCTTTCATTGTTGATTTACATGTTTCGATTTGAGTAGTCATCAACTCTAGAAAGTCCCATTTCTCATTGAATAGCTGAGCTATTATGTCCCACAATTCCTGAATGTTTCTTCTTAATGGATCTTCTCCTTGTTCATCCATCTATAATGATGTTACATGACCATGGATAATTTTAGGGCTATATATAGCCCATGGGATATACAAGGGGGTTACAAAAATTTAGTGGCATATTTTCTTATAAGGAAAGGGCTTTTTCAACTAAAATATGTTCACCCAATATTTATTAGAAAAAAATAAATCCAAAATGAATAGCCTCCCATAAATCAATGAGGAAAATGAAAAAAACTATTTTCTCCCTATCAAAATCTCCTTCCAATCCATCTTTCGCTCCCAATTTCTAGAGTAGTTCTAGTGAAGTCATTCATTTTCCCCCAATTTTTAGTAATGGAGGCTTCCAAGGATTATTTCACCCTCCTTTTTCCTTGCAATTTAGGGATATGGTTGCATTCGCCTATATTTTCATTCAATTTCCTGTGATACCTTATTTGATCCCTCTATTTCTAGTTGTGAGTGTGTTGCAGCTGCAACTTTTTTCCCAAATTTTCAAATTTTGGACCCTCCTTTTGATTTTATCTTACCTGGAATTGTTTGGATTCCTAAACTTGGATTTTCCTCTGCTACAAATTTGGATTTCGGAGGTTGAATTGAGGCCAACTATTTTCATTCAGTTCGGAAGTAGAATGATCTAAAACTGCCAATGCTTTTGATTGTGGAACCTAACATTTTTTTATTTCTGAATGGTTTGGTATTATCGCTGTCAGAGGTTTGTTGAAGATTGAGTCGAGGTTCTAGTATTCTAAGTCATCACCGTTTCAGAGGGTAGATGGAAAACGTTCTGATGGATAGCTCTTATCTTCGTCGATGCCATGGTTTTATTGTTTTAACTTCCTTTTTGACTTTATCACTATCAGAACAATGTTAACTTTGATCGGAGGGCTAGTGTTTTTTGTTGCCGACATGATAGCTGCGTTAAGCTTTAAAATCATCGATCCATAGTATTTAAAGCTTCCGATTGCTGATGGTTTCATGATTACTGGGACCCGTAGTTTGTTTGACATCAGCAATTGTGACTTTATAGTAAACTATCTCGCCGATGATTAGTGGTTCTGAGCTCCAACCATTAGCTTTAGAGTTGCTGACTGTCGATGTTTTTATGTTGATTGTGAAACCTTTAGTCTATCTGTCTCTCGTCATTGTGGCTGTGTAATGAAATATTCTGCCAACACATTATGGTTAGTTTTTTTGATCACCGATGCCTATGTGTTTAGTGGTAGTGGTTCTGATCTCCGATGCCTGTACGACAGTTTTTAGTGTTTTATTTCATAGACGTTTTATTTTTCCGCGGAACCCTTAGTCGGTATGACTTCCACCATTGCAGCAGATTAGTGAACTAACCGTCCGACATACAGTTGTTCGATTCACCAATGAAGAGTTTTTTCACCCGATACTTAGTATTTTTCCCGTCGGTGAGGATTTTTCCCGCCATTTTTGTGTGCTTTTACTCTATTTTTTGGGACGGCGGAGTTTCTCCTTGGGTTTTGGTTGAGTCTAGTTTTTCTCTGAGATGAAGAGCATAGTTTAGGGTTTGTATTGGCGGTTACATTGTTATGATTCATACTTTCATCAGAGGATTTCAAATCAGTCCAAATGCAGCCTAGATTGAGATAATCTGTTTTATCGGGCTTGTGATTTTAGTTTGGACGGTGGTTTTAGCGGTTTTCAAGACACAAACTCGCGGGATTTCTTTGTGTCATCATTTTTTCTTTTCATGCATTAACACTCTGTATGGTTTGTCTTACATAATGCATATTGAGAAGGTAAATAGACTGATACAGTTTTTGGTTATTCATGACAGGATGATTGCTACCGTAAAGAAGACATATCTAAAAGACAAACCAGAAGGGAGTTGGCTAAGGAAAGGAAAAGTAAGAAGCATAGATGTTGCTTGAAAAAGAAGAAAGTGAAGGTCTGAGATCAACAAGATCTCAAGAAGACCAACAGATTACTGAGCAGAATCGACAACAGTAGAGGCCCAGACTTGGGAAAAGTTCATCAGTTACCAAGCTAGTCCCTTTTTTATAAAGTGCTCCTAAATCTTAATCTAAAGTGTAACGTATTGTATAAATCATGAGCACTCACTAAAAGTCAAAATTGTGAGATTAAATGGTTGAGGGGGAGCCCAAAGGTCACCCAAGGGGCAGCCCAAAAGTTTTGTTGTTTTGTATAAATATAGGAGAGTTAGATAGAATATGGGACTTTTTCCTAGATAGATTTGTGAGATTATGTTGTAAGAAGAACTATTTCCTTTTGCAATAAGAATTACAAGTTTCCTATTGGAGAAAGCTTGGTGGAATATTTCAAATGTTGTGCTATGGATTTTTTGAATGTGAACTATTTCATTTTCAGATTGTGTCCATTAACTGTGAGATTGATCTAACTCTTTGAACCTATGTTCTTGTTATGAATGCGCTCTAGTTTATTCCATGAAATTTCCACTATGAGTAATGAAGGATTTTCATAAACACTGAGCTATCTTGTTGTTCACATATCTATTAATGTTCATGTGTTTTGAATTAAGAAACAACTATCTGTGATTTTTCTTAATGCATGTGCAGAAATACATTACTCATTAATAAATGATAATCTTGCTCCCTAGGGATAGGTTAGATAGATAGTTTTAGTTTCTTGCTGTGTGTGATTTAGATGCGAGTGAGTTAAGATGAAAGGTAGGAACCTGCGCATCACATTGTGACCGGTCCTCGTATTCTCTATCAATCTGCATTCTTAGATAGGAACTTGCATATCATACTTAAATTAGAAAAACTAAAATATACACGGTGGACTGGGCTGTAACCGGTAAAACCTTTTATTTTGTTACTTGACCTACGGTAGCCGGACTATAAACCAGACGGATTCCCCATACCAAACAGTAACGGGATAGTTGGGAACGTTTACTGGGGAGAATCCCTAACTGTTGTTACCTCCAAATTTCTATGCATCAACAGAGTGACTCAATACTACTTATGAAATGTATAAATAAATCCCTCCTCTCCTTCTTTCATGAATTTATTCATTTGAGGGTCTAGGAGTCGAGAGAGTTGAGCTCTGGTATATTCTCTTCTATTGCACTACCTTAGTAATATCCATAATCAAAAGATGATTCTTCTTACCAAAAGATTCACCAAGATGTTACAAGGTTTTATAACTTGATGAAAGATTCACCAAGTTTTTACAATATTCTATAATTCATTGAGATATTCGCCACAATTTTACAAAATCTTAAAATTTAGTGAAAGATTCGCCAAGATTTTGCAAGATTCTATAATAGATTGAAAGATTAGCCAAAAACTTATATATACATATTATATTATTGATAATATATCCTTGAATGTTTTCTATATATTAAGAAGTTTCGCACATTTATTATACATATATATTTTGGGAGTGTTCTTAAAATTAACCCTACACTTGACTTGTCAAATCATTTACTTCACTTTTAACATTATAGATGTCATCATATCCCTTGATGACATCATTTTCCAGTTGTACAATCATATAATTTTTTTGAGTGAATATGTCATATTGCATACCTTTGATAGTATTCTATACATATTCCTCAATTCTTATTGGGTCATTTGGAGTTTCATTCTCTTCCATGGAATCTAGGTCCATTACTTGCTTGGCAGGTGACTGATTTGAAAGTTATTAGTCCATTTTTTCTACCCCTGTTTGATGTTGGGCTTGTCATGTCACCTATGATGCAATTGTTGATAATTGGGTATTCTATGAACTAACAACACTCTGTGTTTTTAGAGTTCCTAATTATATTGACAACTCACTAATTTGTTCCCCTTCTCTTATGCCAAGCCTTTGTGTTTCATGATGGTGTCTAACAAATCCTCCTTTTCCCTTTCAACCCGTTGGATATTGTCTATTTGATATGGGTGCACATTAGGTATCTTGATATTATTATTAATATTTTCTATCGCATTATCCTTGGTCGAAATCAAATATTTAAATTGTAACCCATCATCTCGAATGGAACTCAAGGAAAATATTTTATCTTATAACTCCTTTATTATAACTTGCTTATCTTTAGTTTTCCATTTTTATGATCTCACTAGGTTCCCTACCTTGTTCGGTGCTTCTTTCAACCTTATTTATATTTTGGTAGATTTTACTACCTCAATGCATATCATTTCACTGGATTTCTTGAAGAAGTACACTTTATCTAAGATGCCAAACAAACTCAGGTTGATAATGTGCTCTTCATCTCTATAATCACTCAAACGGGTTGGTATTGGCACCATGGGGTCAATTATTTCATACTTAAACTATCAGCAATACTATCTACCACGGTTATCATCCTATTTTGAGAAGGCATTAATTGTTTCATGTCCTTATTTATTGATTTCACATTGTCCTTTCTTATATCAGTGTAGATGGACTGTAAATATGTTTGGATTACGATAGGTCTTGTTTGATTGAGGTCTTTTTATTTCTATGGAAATGTAAACTCCAAATAAGGATAGGGAACAAATATAGTTCTTGGCTTCCCTAGTACTACTTCTTGTTTTCCCAATTCAATGACTTCCTTAGGAACTTCTGCTTCAATATCCCTCTCCACAAAAGATTGGGAGGTCTCTATTTACTCTGGTTTTTCTCTATTAATATAAGGAGTCTATTATTCCTGATCTATTTCCATTTCTTCATATCCTCGTTTACACCCTATTCTCTTTTTATGCTCACTGGGATCTGCTAGGGTTTTCATGATCTTTTCAACTTCCTCCTGACTTTTTTTGTTGGCAATAATTTCCAATTCTAGTTTGAGAGTGCAGTCATAGGATAAATTCTTGCTATCCAATGTTTAGTTTGAAATTACATTGTGTGGATCATATGTTGTTGGTTTGGAATTTTCCAAATTCAAATGTTCTAGAAAACCTCCATGTATTGAAGATAACTCAAATATTTGACTTGGAATGGGCCAATATATTTGGGAACTTGGAAATATCTATGTTGTTTGAAACCTATGAAATGTAACTCACCTGACAGGAACCTATGCATGACATATTTAGTTACAAATAATCTAACAATCATAAAATTAGGCAATTTGTATGGTTTCCCTTCAAACCCATACACTCTGATAACTGTATGGTGTTTAAACAAAAACTAGTCCCCCATTCATGTTTTTGGGGTGAATTGTAACCACTATGTGCCTTCCTTAGGCACTCTTGGTAGGTGAGATACATGGATAATGGTATATGCCACCCTCTTTACTATTTTTGTAAACTCTATGGAAATAGAGTCATTTTATTATATTATAAACAAGCTATTCCACTCATAGACTAGAATCTCTCTTCCTATTTCATTAGTCATTTTAATCCTATATTTTCAAAATTATTAAGTTCTAGTACAAGAACAAGAATAAAAGGGAAGATGGGTATTTGAAGATTTATAATGAAGGGAACTCTACCCATCGCTGGTTAATGGCTTGGGTTATAATTCCAAAAATATCCCATATAGGGATTTTCTTTGCTATAGGGTTCCGGTATGCTAAGAAACCTAGTGGAGTTCCATTGACTTCTTCATCGTTCTTCTTAGCTAGGATGGTGCATAGGAGTGATATGGATTTTATGGATTTAGGTTTGAAGAACAAAATTTTAAAATGGGTATTTGAGTGTTCTTTCATTATCCCAATATACATTTATTGGGTTAGGAATAGGGTTTTATCATTAGCGATCATGGTTTTGTAATTAAGTGCCATTATTCTTTCTTCTACTTGTTGTAGGCCTTCTTCCTTGGGGACACACAACATCTTCCTAATAATATCATCATTTATTTTTTAAACAATCCTAAAATTGGTAGAGGACATGATCACATTTAGCATTCGGGATTAGAAGGACGAACAAAAACTAGTGAATTCTAGAAAATAAACAACTTAAAGGCACATAGCTCAAGCTAACCCTAAATTCCACAGTTTGTCACAGTCTTGTTTTTGTAAATATAGGATTTGTGATTCATTGAGGGTTAAAATTGGATAAGAATGGGTTACCTATATGTCTTTAGAGTATTCTTGGTGGTTGTATATGAATTCATTACTACAGGATTTGGGTTTACGGCCGACTCAGTGGTGTATTAGGACATCTTGATGATGGGATTTACTGGTTTAGGAAGAAATTTTTTTAGACTGTAGGATAGGGTAAAATTTAGGTTTACACAATAAATGGAAAAAATAGTTGAGTAAATGGATAAATTACCCAATTTACAGGCATGAAGGCTAATTGGGTGCCTAATTTTGGGACTGTACCAGATGGGGAATACACGTGCATACTATTTTTATCAATTAGAGTTGTGGATGGCTTGGATAACAATGACTCAAACAAACAAGTAAAAAATATTTTTAATGTATTTGTAATTCAGAATTTGATAATTGATGGGATATTAATGGATAAGGGGAGATGATGTGGATTTTGACATTAGGACCATTGATAGAATGACGTGAATGAACAAGATGATGTCGAGGATGAAACTCGGACCTCATAAAAAAATTTGTGAGAGGAAATTACCCCAGTTTCCCAAGGTTGTAACAATCAATTACTGAGCATTTTAACAAAAGGTCCTCAAGTAGGAATGACCAGCAATAATTGACCATGTTTCCTGGGTGGTTTATCACATAACGCTTACTTGGGACCCTCTAAAGTACTTGCATGTTTTCTATGTGCAATGCACTCCAATTGTTAGACCTTATCTGACCATCCGAAAACTAATCATCACTTTTCTTTATTAAATATCCTGTCATTTCACCTTGTTTCCTTTAATATTGTTGATTGATTTGATCCTTTGACTTTGTAGGTCTACTCAATATGATTTCATTGTATCTGGTACGTGTCTTTTCCTAGCATTATTCTTCTTAATTGTCTGATCTAATTAAGATCGATGGTGTATCCCATTCTTCAACTTAACTTGTGTATTCTTTATTCAGTTACCTATTATGGCCTATCCACTGAAATATTTTGTGGTTCATCACCTCTTAGTTGATACCTGGGTCATATAGCAAGGATTTTGAGGGCTTGGGAGCCTCAAAAAATCCTTATACAAAAAGGGTGTTTTCCCACTCTCTTCCCATGGTTCCCAATGGAGATACTCTAGCCAGAACAACTCCCAAGAAACATTAATTGGATCCTCTGGCTGAGGCTACTCATTTGTTTCTTCATTTTCTCCCCTTGGAGTGAATTTAGACCATTTTGATTAATTATTTCAAGGAAGAGTCACCCCTTTAATTCCACCCTAAGGAGGATATTACCCCCCTTCTTCTCCATCTTCAAGAGGAGGACACACATCATCCTATTCTTCACATATTAGACAGATATCACAACCACATACACCCCATTTTACTCCTTGAGTAAACAATGCACAACATACGATGAAGGAAACTAATATAAACCTACCTCTCATGGTTGGCTTGAATATTCTTGACCTATATAAGTTAATCAATGAACCCATATATCATGACCCATAATGGCCTAATATGCTCGATAAGATCCTTCCAAAATACCTAAGTTTGAGGGAAACATGAAGATGATCCCACAAACCATTTCATGTCATTCCACTTATGATGTTCCTTTTATAGCATAGTTAACAATTCAAATAGTATCTTCCTCATTCATCAAACCATTACAATAAAAATTACAAAATGGTATGTGATTTTATCTAGGGAAACCCATGCCACCTCTGGGACTATTGCCACTACATTTTTCACTTACTTCCATATTCCCATATGCCATGTTCCTTGATATACTCACAATATTTCATTACAATACCTGTACCCACATTGTAGACGACATCCACATGCGGTGTAGATGACATACATTGTGAAGGATTGACATCCAATTTTAGTTCATATTGTATTGGTTTATTAAATCTCTCCAACCTGTAATAAGAAATGATGTGGAAGCATCTTTTCCACAAACTAGGGAAGAGGCCATCTTTATGGCCCAACACTTTGATCTTAATTAGACACAATTAGGGTACATGTACACTATCCTACCCGATTTCCCTCATCAGAAATATATGGATCCCCTCCATGCTGGTTCATCACACTCAACGAACATGATTATTAGGTCCATTTCCTACCAGCGAAAAGTCCCCCCTCAACCAAATTGTATGCCATTCACTATGTGTTAGTGGAGTATTCTACAGTTGAAGCTATATCCTACTCTCATATTTCTATGGGATAATTGAATCCCACTCGACAGAAAATAGACCAATTGTCATAATAATCATAATATCTTAAACCTTCTTTCATTGAGTTTCAGAAGGGAAGGAAGGGGGGAGAAAACCTAATGTAGCCTTGAAGTTTAATGGATTTTTATTAATGGCTGATATTGCAACCCTTTTGAATCTCCTTCACACCTACAAATATCACCACAAAAATCCTTCCTACTATCCTACCAAACTATATTTAAGAAATATAGGTTAGATCTAATTTCCTACCAATTCTACGTCAACTTTAAACTTGAAGGGAAAAAATTGAACAAGAATTGGGAAAAAAATATATTTGATTCATAATAGATGGACATCAATAAATACTTACAACCCTTAAAGGTTCCTTCCTTATCCACATACTAGACCTACTCCTTTACCATCCATGTCTTTGATGCCCAAAAAATTTGTACTATAAAAGTGATTTATATCCCTCAATTCCTCCAGCATGCCTTTGCTCTCAATTTTTGTCTCCCGTAATTCACCTCATATTCCTTCTTTATATAGCATTGGGGTTTGTGCACCCAATCACTTAACCATGAATGGAGGATTAATATTTTTGAATATTCTTTATTATTTTCTTCAAAAAACCCACTTTGCGTAGTTTTTAGGCATCAAAGTTGACTTTCAGTATTTCTAGGACAATTAATACCCATGTTAGGAATTTTTTCCACTGTATGAGTTATAGGAATTGGGTTTTGACCCTTAAGTTGTCATGGACTTGGCCTCTTTAGAGGAATATTTGGCCTTTCAGTGATCATGGACTTGGCATATTTAGATCCACCTTTCTCTTTTAACATTTCTTCTTTTGTGGAAGAAAAATTCAAATGAGAGGTTGAAGCTCTCAATTGTTCCAAAATTATGATCTTCATGTTGCAGGTGAAATAGAAATATGTTATTAGACTAACACTCTAAAGGGTGTTAATTTTATTGTTAACATATTCCCCCTAATGTGTGAGGTCTGAAGCTATGTTCAGGGCCAAAATACATTGATTTCATTCTGATACCCTTCAATGACGAAGGTAGGATGGTAAAGGAGTATGATCTTGAGAAAAAGAGTTTGAAAAACACCTGCATGTCAAACAAGGAAATGACCCAAATATATAGTATCTTCCGGAGACTGGTATACCCATGTTCATCAATAAACAAGCATGTCCATGAACAATACACAATGGATCCATGTCAAAAGAAAATATTACAAAAATTTATACATGCAATTTGATGAGTGAAAAATATCCTAATCTTCATGGTACTTTGACATGGTTGTCTAATTGTGCGCAAATCGATCAGTGCATCGATGAGTGATACAACTATTTTTCTAAAGGTATTCAAACAAATCAACTATAGTACAATGTTATATCATATGAATAAATGAGATGGTGTCGAGAATAATTAAACACCATCTAATTAACGATCATTGATGTTAATCGTTAACAGATGTGAGGAAGCCCACTGATAATGATGATGGAATTCAAGATACTTGATTACAAGATTGAAAGTGTGAATAGTTGTTCTTAAGTTGAAAAATTGTAGAATCAAACAATCAGGGGTCATTTATGTATACCCACTTTAATTTGTGAGGAAACTTGCCACTAATGACTGCAAGATCCAAGGTGCTCACTTTGGTTCCTAGATCCATTTCCTAGATGATCATTTGGCGTCGATAGGAACGGATTAAGTATGGGTGCACTTCCGAAATAATCCTCTTGAGTGTGTGAATATTCAATGATCTAGACTCAAGCATGAATGTCGTCGCTGCAAATGAGAAATATGTGAGTGACAAGGATAGAAAGGAATCGGAATAAGATATCGAACATTTGCATATTTCCCACCTATTTGCATGTAGTTGGTGCTCATACCAAATCAAACAGTTAGAGGATAGAGTCTGTCGAACCTAAGGAGTGAAAGACCAAACTGCAAGAGAAAATAAATACAGAGATACAAGAAGATACTAGTGCCCATACATTAATAAAGATATCAATCGCATAAAGAAAAAGCACTCTAGTTCACGAGACACCTACCTATTATGGAAAATGGAGAGTTCATAACTTTTCTTGATATCAACCAATTCCTCTATGATTCCATATCTAGAATGTAAAAGGCCACAAAAAAAGGTAATTTTCATTTCCATTGTGGCTATTGTCAAAGTAAATATTTATAATGATCATTAATTAAGAGTTTAGTCATGTGCTTTATATGTTTTTGTCATAATATAATTTTATGTAACAAATTAATGATCAAGGATGTAGCTCATGCTTTATATTAAGATATGTCACTGATTAAAAGTTATGAATTGAGCATTGTGTAACTTACATAATGTTTGTTTCAAGTTCACCCATGGATTATGGCATTATAACTTCGAATGAATTCACCCAAGTTACAAGTACCTTGTCTATATCTTTTATGCATTTATTATTTTCTATTGTATTTGAGTTAAACTTTGACAAAGATGCATAAAACTGCAGGTGATGTTGAGGATTCCAAGATAGATTTGATCTTTAGTATACATATATAAACCCATGGATAGATTTGGATCATTGATATATTTTTGTTGGGATGGATGCATCTATTGATATACTTATTCTTGTAATACCTCGGTTTTGACCCCATTTGCATTAAATGTATATGATGTATATATTGAATTTAATCATGGTGTGGAGCTAAAGGAAAAATCCTCACCATCGATTTGGTTGTTTTCTTTTGGAGATTGAAATCGTTGCTGATGGTATATCATGCTATCCGGCACATATTAATTCTGGCATCATGTAATTATGCATTTTAATTAAAATTAACCCCAAACAGCTATGTCAATGAAACCATGATGAAAAGGGCATGATTTTCCTAAGGATAAGGAGGGGGAATTATTAAACTTTGGGCTAATGGGGAAAACCCAAGTGTTAGCTATTAAACCCATATAGTTTTCACCCACGCTTTTGACTTACTCACATTCCCTTGTCTCAATTAGTCAACTACCACATTAAAGCCTCTGATGTTAGTTGGGTAGTTATTGCTAGGTAGTGGTGTGTGGCAGGACTGTCAGTCCTTGCCCACATGCACACTCCACTAGTAGACTCATTCACCCTCATGTGGGAATTCTTGCATTCTATCCCATCCTCATGTAGAGACAGTCGTTCTTCTCCTCACGCACAGGCTTGGCATTTTTACTCATGCAGAGGGTTGGGAGAGCGGCCTCACGAGCACGACTTTTGCTGTGTATGTGAATTTCATGGCTGGGGAATTTTGTTGTGGGTATTTCTCTTCATTGTGGGTCTGATCGTCTGAATTCACCCCCATGTGGGTTGTTTTCATTCCTCACGCAACTGATAACTCGATTGTCGTTGGTTTCCCCATGATTTTGGTTTACTATGGGTTCATTTTCATTTTGGGGTTGTTGTGGGTTCTTATTGGGTCATTTTGGACATGATAGGGCTAAGAACGACTCCAGAATTGAATTCCCCAGTCAGAGCTGTGAATTTCTTGTTTTGTTGTGTGTATGTAGTGGTTGGTCTTTGGACTGTGTTGGAGTGGGAATGAAGGCTTGGTATGATTGATAAACCTGGTGTGTTTGGGAGCCACACAGGTAGGGCTAAAGAGTTGGCTTTCTTCTCCACAACCCATGAATAGCACTAGAAGGGAAATCAGGGCCTGAGGGACTGTGTAATAGAGAAGGGACTGATTCCTCGTGTTGTTCATGTATGGGTGTCCTAGAAGTCAGGCTAGTTTTGGTGTAGGTGTCCTTAGCTATTCAATGAGACCACTAGCTTAGCATTCAGCTTTTCCCAACTCCCTGATGGCCTGACAAACTAAATTGTGTTGACTTGGCTAATTTGTGTATCTTTGGATATGTTTTGGCCTGCTTAGTTCCTTATTCCTTGAAGAATCATGCCCATCTTGGGGGTGGCAGTGTTGCTGAGAGACTAAGGAGCACATTGTCCTATGGTTGGGTGCAACATTGCAGCAACGTAGCTATTTGTGAGATGAATTCTTCTTAATATAAGTATTATTGAATATCTCATCTCTACAAATTGCATTTTGTTATTTAATGAAAATGATGAACATGCTAAATGCTTGAATGTGTGGTTTTGCTTCCGTTGTATGGTAGCAATGTATGCATGTTTTACTTCAAAGCATTTTAGTTTTTTATGTGTGTATGTTCATGGGGATGGTTTTCTGGATGAATAATGGTATGGTAGCGTCCTCTTCGCCAGTCGGAGGGTCAGGGACATTACACTTCTCTACAAAAAAACCCACTCAATGCCTACAACTTGGATTTTTGGAAAGGATGTAACCATTGATTCAGAAGGATATAAATATGGATATAAAACATGGAGGACAAGGGGCTTAGTTATATTTTATCATAATGGGTTTCAATAATTTCAAAGAGGGAATAAATTTGTGTATATTTTTTCAAGAAGGAGAAAATGGGTTCGTATGTGAATTTTGAATGAAAGGACAAAAAGTGAAAAATTTGGCTACAAATTCAATATTTTTTTCATGCATAAAATTGCAAACTTATTCTCCATCCCTTCTTCCATTTTAGGAATGCATGTATTGAATATCGATAATTCTTGCAAGTTAACTACAATATCTACTTTTTACACACGTGTTGATACACTTTTTACAACATCATTATTGTCACCTTCTTTTGGCATGCATTGAATGGAATGATCTTTAATTACCTCTACTTCAACACAACGGTTTTTTTATACTACTATTGTTGTTGAAAACAATGCACATTCATCACATTTACCTTTCTTTTTCTTCCCATATTGATTAGTAGTCTTGGAATTCCATATATTTTCCTTTTCTTATGTTCTCTTACAACTTGAGTGTTTTCATTTATCCCTACTTTGTTAGATGAAATAATGTTTCCTTTTGTACCCTCTTCTTTCTCTTCTACATATTTGATTAATGTTCCATTTGTAACTCCTGGAGTTTTCTTCTCTCCCATTTCTCGTCAACTAATATTATGAAAAAATGATCATATCCGTGTCAACCATCCCTATGGGTCCATTTTATCATTATTATTCTTTTTTTGGATATAGGTGTCTTTTCCTTCACAATGAAAATTTAAAATAGTGAAATATTTGGGTTTGTGCTCTATTTTCATAACTTCATGTTCGAATTCTTATCCAATTCCTTTACCTTCCTCTGCAACATTCTCTATTGTTACAATATTCTCAACTAATTCTACTAAAACATTCTCCAATGTTGTGGGGTCTTTAACGATTTATGATATTCCTTTTTTAGAAACATCAACTTTGAATGTGTCTTTATTAATAATTCTATTCTCCTTAATCCCTTGGCATGGGTGATAAATTGAATTCTATTTCATATTCTACAACTTATCCATTGGTTTCAATATCTTTTATGCTTACAACAATTTTATTGTTCTCCTCCCCTTCAAAGTATTCTTAAAACAATCCATGGTCTCACCATTTCCCACTTCTTCACTTCAAATAAAAAGAGAATTCCTTTTTTATTTCTATGTACCTACAAATTAACGACCATTCGAAATATTAACTGAATTAAATTCTCTCATGGGAATGTCATCTAGGGATTCCCCTCGTCATATGCACACAAAATGATTTTAGTGTCACCATTCTCCTTGTTCTTTAGAAATCATTTAAAGTACCTTTGTTCTTTGTTTTCACTCAAGTCCACCACTTGGAGATATTCTTTCACCTCCTCTATATAGAATGTTTCTTCAACCTGCTCTGAGGTATCTATTCTCACTAGAATTTTCTCTAATGTTGACATGGCCTCATCTTTCTTAACATGTTTGTTGTTCTCCTTTGAAGTCTTCAAGGATTTTCCCTTGCTAAGGGTTTTCTCATGAGTGAAGTTATTTAGCCCTTTTTTCTACCAGCTCCTTGGACTACCTCCAAGGTTCCAAATTGGCCATTAAAATTATTAACCCCTCTAATGTCTCTTCCTCATGAAATTATTCTACTTAGTTATACCAATCTTCCATTTATTTATCTACATCATCTTTACACTTGTAATGTGCATCCTTCTCTGTTGAATTCATCACTCTACCCAACCCGATGCTTGGAGTTATCCTTACTTTCTACTATGTTTTTTTTAGCCAAACTTATTATAATATCTAAACCCCCTCTTTATTTTCATATACGAAATAGTCAAAACTAGTTCTAAAATTTGACATCTTCATCGGTGGATCTTAAAGAGTGAAATTTTTACCTATTTTGGATGAATTTTGTGTTTCAAATATGGAAATTGAAAAGGATAAATTGTCAATAATAGCATATTTCATTGGCATTGTCATGCCCCATATTTCTAGTAGGATTATTTATGAGTTAGATATACTACACTTTATTGCTTATTATCTTTTGGACTTTCTATCACATATATAGTAGCCAGGATACCATATTCTATTTTCATATTCCAGTACACTTTTTCACCCAGTTCCCTTACATATGAGATGAGCATCTATGATGGATCACTATTTGATGATGGACTATAGTACTTTCCCATGCCATGATTGAGTCTCAGGGAACTCATATTTGAGGATTGATGTATCCATTCAGCCATTTATAAAGTAGTCAATATTACATAGAGTTGCAGCAGTAGTTTATTAGTGGGCTGCTATTGGTTAGGATTGGTTATTCACAGGTATATGGCTCAGCATGTTTTTATCTTGTGTTATGGTTATTATTTCTTTTATACTCATTCTTCTGACATGTCTTAGAATTTAGTGTCATAATATGGCAATCATATAAATATGTGAACTTGGTTGTATTGATATTATGTAGGTATGTCCCTACTTATACACTACCCCCGAGACCCACCATGAGCTTTATTCATGTTTATTTTGTCACATTGAGTGGGATCCCCTCTCCTAGGTAGATTTGGTCCATTGATGTGTTATATTATTACATTGATCCATGTGCATTATGTTGATCTCATCTCAATCATTGATTAGAACATTTTGATCTTTTAATCTTAGCCATCCATTCAAAAAGTGGTTAGGATTTTGGTATCTCTCCATCCTATTTAAAGGATAGAGCTTCTCATTGTAAATGGGTCTTTGGATCTTGGAATATTGATAATAGAAAAAATATTTTGCGGAAATTATTAGGTCTCCTTTGAATCTGGTGTTCTTCGATGGTGATTGGAAATTTTATTTCATCCTAGAATTTGAGTATTTGTGGTGAGATCTATATTTTTGTGGAACCTTTGTTTTTTCTAAAGGAGGGAGAATTCACTTAGGTGTTTTTGCAGGTCTTCCTCAAATCACTTGTTTGGCATCGCTTGTATCAGGTGATTATCATTATTATCATTGTGATCTATGGTTTCATCTTGTTACTTCTTTTGTAGCATTTTTCCATTTCTCTTGATGCAGCAAATCTGATACTGTTGATGTTTGTTGTGTAGGAGGGAGGGCATATTGACTTCCTTGGGAAAATCCATTTGCATAGAATACTCATACACATATTCTCAAATTGATCGGGAAGGCATAGATCATCATCACCAATGAATATACAAGGTTATCCAGGTAAGATCCACATGTTAGTTCTTAATTCTTGGTTCCAATCCATTAACATATTTATTATACTGTCAAAACCCTAATCTAAAATAATCAAAACATTGTGTGTATCAAGCCGCTTGATCAATTGGCAAACCATTTCTAGGTATTGTAGATCGGGTCAAACCCAAAGTGGGTTCTCCTAGGCATCATGCTTGGGTGACTCCACAAGGCCCAAACTCCAAGTCACTAATCCCTCAACCCTAGCACATCCCCCTTTTGGATAATTTTTCTATTGTTTTGATATTGTCTTTGAGGCATGGGTACTTTGATACTGTAATACCTTTCATCAATTCTATTCATTGGTACTAGATAGCCCCAATTCTGTCCTTAACATCCCTGCATTGGACACGGTTCCCACGGGAGTGGATATTTTCATCATTTGTTGGTACCTTGATTCTGGATCTAGTAATAAAACTCATAAGTCACTTGTATTTCAAACTTGGATCAAACTTCACACTTCATACAATCCTTAATCCAAACCATAACTCACCTTGTGACTTCATCCATAGATCCAGGGTTTACTTCACCTTACACCTTACGAATTTCATCTTCCATTGATTTGATCTAGTGTTTTGGTTTGATCTCTCCTATCGAGAGTAGATATGGGTCTCCCCCATTGTTTCCTTGGGATAAGACAACATTAAGTGAATATTTCCTTGATTGGCATGACAACCAACCATTTGGGAGTTGAGGATATCTTGGTTTCACCTCTTTGGTTGCCCATCCCTCTACCATCCATCTTGGATCCACGTCATAGGGTAAAATACAAGTCGAGTATTAAAATTATGGCACCTTTGTTAGGGAAGGTAGAGGCCTACCTTGGTTTGACATTTATCCTTAAGCTCTACTATTGTTATCTTTTCCTAGCACTTTGGTGCCATTGTCGAGGAGGTAGAGGCTTACCTTCATTGTCTGCGAGTGTCTCTACGTTAATCCATATCTTATCGCATCCGTATATTTTTCTTTGGTGGTTTCATTTCTTATTCCATAATTTTATCAATCACCTTCTTAATTCACTAATCTCACCTCTCCTATGACATTTTTATTTTCGATGAATTACTTGTGTGGTTCACCTGGCGAATTCACCCCGCGACTCTACTGAGGACTGTACCCAATGTATCAATATTAAGTTCTTACAATGTCTAGTAAATCCTAAAGAAATCCCTACAACTTACACACATAACCACAGACAAACTAAATAAAAATATTCCAACTTATTTTGGAATATATCTAGTCCCACTGTTTTCCTGAGTCATATTTTTGGATCTCCTTCAACTTCATCCAATCCAATGGCCAGAAAAAAAAACTATTGGAAACCAAAATGTTCATCCTCCATAGAATCATAGGATTTTTGGAAGGAAGGCTAATCCATCTCCTTTATATGTTTCCCTGATCCAAGGATACCCCCATGACATCCCTGAGAAATATTTTGAAAAAGTTCCCAAGTTTAATGGAGTGTCATATATCTCCATTGAATATGATATTGACAAATTATGGGAACACATGGAAGCATATGGAGCATCTTATGAATATGTATTCATGAGGGCCCTTCTGGCCTCTTTGGAAGGAGACGCCTAGAAGTGCTTTGATAGATTTCCTTCCTCATCCATCAATGAGTATGGAAATTTTTTCACAAAGCTTAATAGAGATTGGTCTCACAAGTTATATGGTAAATTCCTCTTGCATCAACATTTTGACATGAAGAAGAAGGAAAATGAAACAATCCACGATTTTAACATAATATTTGACAATACTATAGGAAATATCCGAGAAGAAATCAAACCCAAGGACGAAGCAATTATTATTCATTATTTGAATGCATTTGAAGGGTGGCTTGGATATCACTTAAAGGATAATAATCCAAATGAATTGAAGAATTCCCAATTTAATGAAAATACGACTGAGTAGAATGCGACATCTATGGGTAAAAAAAACATTTTTGATCACTTTGGCCCATCCACTTCTAGATATGACCCTAAACATTGAAAACATAAAAAACCTGTAAATGAGATAAAGGAATCAAAGGACATGTTAGAAACCATGCAAGAGATGACGAGACAACTAACTGTCCTGACAAAAAGTGTCGCTAGTTTTCATGATCCTCAGATACATAGAAACCCTTATGGCTCTAAGCCCTACTGGAACAATAATAGTAGGCTTGAGGGAGATAACAATAGGTGGAGACCTAAATATCCAGAAATTTATGAAAAGAAGAATGTGAATTGGTGTGATGAAACACAGGAACAACCTTTTGACACCAGTTATCCTAATGACCAACCAATCAACATCAACTTGATTAATGACTTATATTTTCATGATGGTTTTTGGAGGGTTCTCCTAGAATAAGAGTCATGGGAGAAAGAAGAAGATTTTGTTGATGAAACTAGCACCTCATGTTTTTCCATAAATATCCCTGAAAAAAAAGGGAACAACCAAAGTTTAAAATCTTTAAATGAAGAATTGATTCCAAACCTTGTTTCCTAGACAAACGAAAAGAAATTAATGAAGATAAAAAGGAAGAAGAATATGTTTCCTTAGAATATTTTAATTGAAATATCAACAGTGAAACAATTGAAATACCATGAGAGAGAAAAGTTTAGGAATAAGGTTAGGCACATACAGTAGCATTCAATATGATTCAATCAGCAAGTGTGAAATACCCAACAGTGATACTTAGCCCCAAACACAATTAGGCACCAACGGGATCACAACCAGTTCAAGAAGATTAACACAAGTCAAGACAGATTCCTAACAACCCACACAAATCAAATATTTGTCCAAACACCTCGTAGAGATCATAGCTCAAGTTCAATGAGCACACATAAGGTCAGATCCTATCACAGGTGTAATCCAAAAGTCATATATCATGTATGAAAAACCCTAATTCCCAAGGGTCACAAGCTACTCTAATAAACAATAGAAGGGTCACATCCTATGTCTAGGTAGCCAACAATGATCACAACTTGCCGAAGAGGGATAAAAAAAATAAATAGTCACGAACTGCTATAGAAAACATCAGCATTCCATGGTTCCGCTAAGTTAAGGTCAAATAGTCACGACTTACCCTAATGGGTTTAGATTATTTAAGTCCCAGCCATAAGGGGATTCTATTAACAACGATCCTTATCAGAAATGTGTCTATTAGTCATGGACTCCCCAAGAAGGGATTCTATGAGAATTAGCAGCCTACAAAATATTATTCCCATCTCAAGGAAGAGAAACACATGTCAAGGAAACCCTTAACATGCCGAGAAGATTGACATGGATTATTCATAACATAAGCAACAATGTGAACATGAAGAAGAAAACACTACCACACCGAGAAGAGATGTGGAAACATCTTAAATATAGCAACATAAACCTATACGTCAACCCAATTAGTAGCAACAAAACCTAGATAGGTGAAATATCATATATTCGAATTTCTCTTTTCAACAAAATCTCTAGAATGAAATTCAAGAATTGAATTTATAATATTAAAAATCCTTATAGAATGGTTAATCGAATAACCCCTATCTTTTACAGTTGTTACCAAACATAACATAAGATAATTTTAGGTTGACTTAAGATAGGATACTAACATTCAAGTGGTCATATAAAATAAAAACAATAAGGTTTATTCATCATACCAAAGATGGTCATGGTGCCACATACAACAGGGGTGTTAGGACCAAAAGGACCATAAGTCAACTAAGCGTCACAACAAGGTGGTAAGCTAGAAACTCCCATAACCATAAGACCAAGGTGTACCATAAAGGTGGGGAACAACCCATTTTACCCACAAGACCAGCAAGACCAAGGACATTAATATTTTCTCTCTCAAGGTATATTGTCATGTTTGTTCCATATATTTGTATCAACATTATATAAGGATAAGTCATGACAACATGTATCATGACTTCTCAAATACACATTAGAGGAGGTATGTATAGTGAAAGGGTGTGTTTTGATATATTTATATCGCATAAATTGTGGCCATGAACTTGTACATGTGCACTATATTTAGCATGTATTAGCACTTGGTTGTCTACATTCCTATTGGGATTCAGAAGACAAAAATAAATCTCTTGATCTAGTTTATCTGGAGTGGGATGTACGCAAATAATGTCATTCCCTTAATAAGGTAAAAAAAATACAAACCAAATATGTTTTGAGGATGGGGACTAAAAAAAATTCAGATATTTGAAAGATTACTAGTAGCCCAGAGCATTTGGAGACCTTGAATGGGTACAAAGTCATGGCTGGAAGTTCTAAGATAGAAATATATCAAAAAACAGCTTTTCACTATACAAACCTCCTATAATGTGTATTTGCTTCAAACTGGGATAAAGAACATCAACAATGTTTACCAATTTCATAAACCTAAAGAGAAATATCCACCATATATATAATGAAAGTACTGTAGATTAAAAAGTCATTGACCACAATAATATTTGGAAAAATAAGGTCTGATATAATTTATCTCAGAGCTGGAATCTTAACAAAAATTATAACCGCTTACAGAGAATATGTGGATCACTAGTTGTTCAAAGAGTGAGCACTTGGTATTGTCTAGTAACTATAGTATGGGAAGGAAAACACCCTTTCATTGTACAAACATCCTATAATGTGTATTTGTTTCAGACTATTTGTTTGGAATAAATAACTTCAATAATGCTTACCAATTTTAGAAACATCACGAGCAAGATCCTCCACATAGATAATGAAATTACTGTATATTTAAAATACATTCACCACAATAGTATTTAGTGAAATAAGGCCTAATATAATTTATCTCAGAGATGAAATCTTCACAAAAATTATAACCACTTACAAAGAAAGCATGGATCACTGGTTAGTGTAAGAGTGAGAACTGGGTATTGGATGGTAACTATAGTATGGTAAGGAAAAAACACCATTTCACTATACATACCTCTGAGAATGTGTATTTGGTTCAAATTTGGATAAATAAATTCAAGAATATTTACCAATTTCACAAACTTCAAGAGAAAGATCCACCACATATATAATGAAAGTACTACATATTTAAAAAGACATTCATCACAATAATATTTGGAAAAATAAGGCCTGATATAATTTATCTTAGAGTTGGAATCTTCACAAAAATGATAACCACTTACAAAGATACATGGATCAATAGTTGGTGAAAGAGTGAGAACTTGGTATTGGCTATTAACTATAGTATGGCAAGAAAAGACACCCTTTCACTATACATACCTCCTACAATGTGTAATTGCTTCAGACTGTTTGTTTGGGATAAAGAA